>JABEER010001070.1:0-55487 GCA_014824405.1 Fusarium sp. NRRL 66896 | reverse complement strand
ATCATATACACTTCTACTGATATCTTTGCCATCTTCTTTCTTCGTATCCCTGAGTCCCCCATTTGCGATTTCGGTTATCGTGGTCGGCTCGAAAGTCATCTAGATCCCGAACCTGGAGTAATCCACTCAATGCGCCAACCTCTTGACCTGGACATGACGGGGTGAGGGATGCAGCGTCACTTGACCTAAGGGAGGCAAGAATCCTAAACTCAGGATCTCTATCCTAAGTGACAAAAAGCTTTAGATGAACTTAATATAGACTTAGTGAGCCTTTATATTAGTCTTTTTTGGCACCCTAAGAAGTCTTTTTGCTCCCTGAGGTGAACATATATGAGAATTTCTTCGCTTATGTTCCTGGTATTGACTTGAACTGTCTTATCTTCCTTGATCAGATTGTTGTGATACCTCAAACCTTGATTGAAGAAGAGCTCCTGTTTCATTTTCGTACGACAAAGTCCATAATATTTTCCTTTTCCAGGGGAAACGACATACTTAAGTAAAGTCTCATATCTCTTCTCATAAGCTCTCTCACCCTTCACTGATGACTTTACCAGTGGTTGGATTGGTCGCCCACGATCCCACGTGTGTCCTGCTCATCGGAATTACAGGGCCTAGCACGCCATAACCTCCAGACCTGCAGGGGCCACACTCCCTAAATCTTAGCCACACCAACGTCACTCTTTGTTCCACCAAACCATCTTACACGATCCCAACGATAAGAAACGCAAACAAACAAACAAACAAACTTTGTCAACAAAAAGACTCGCCCGTCGGGGTTGGAGCAACCATGTTGTCAAGGTTTTTCAACCGCTCGTATGCAGCAGCCATGTCGTCCCGTGGAGAGTACCAACCCCTCCCAAGCAATGAACCGGAAAACACCATGGAGGGACAAGATGTCAGAGCTGAGAATTATCGCGATGCAGCGGCTATGCTGCTTATCAAAATGGGCCGCTCGCCAGATGAGCAAATCAACATTTCACCAGCCGACGATGCCCGTATTCTACGACGTATTGACATTGCGTTGCTCCCCCTCATGCTCTCAGTATACTTCCTCCAAGCTTTAGACAAAGCAACATTATCATACGCCTCAATATTCGGCCTTATCGAAGACACCAACCTCGAAGGTGATCAGTACTCATGGCTCGGCAGTATTGTGTATCTCGCACAATTAATAATGCAACCACCTCTCGCCCTCGCGCTGGTCAAGTTACCCATCGGAAAACTCACCAGCGCTATGGTTCTGGCGTGGGGAGTTACGCTTGTTCTCATGACTTGGGCGAGTAATTTTAAGACGTTGATGGTTGCGAGATTCTTTCTGGGTGCGTTTGAAGCTAGTATTGGGCCGAGTTTTATTGCTATTACGCAGATGTGGTGGAGGAGAAGGTATGCTTGATGGATTGATGGTGTGAGATGGTACTAATGTTTTGAAGAGAGCAGACGTTGAGAATTGGATCGTGGTATTGTATGAATGGGTTGACGTGGGTGGTGAGTATGTTGTTCTTTGTTGATGGTCTGAGCTAATGTTTTATAGCTTGGAAGTCTCATCACTTACGGACTCGCACGCATTGATTCCAAGATGAAGCCCTATCAGGTACATCACACTAGCTCTTTTACATGTCGCTGTGCTTACACCAGTAGATCATCTTCCTCTTCTTCGGCGCCATCACCGTAGGAGTTTCCTTCGTCATGTTCTTCTGGATGCCCGATTCGCCTACCGAAGCCAAGTTTCTCACCGACGAAGACAAGATCATTGCCATCGAGCGTCTTCGCAACAATCAGATGGGCGTCATGTCTCGCGAGTGGAGGATGTCCCATGTCGTAGAGACACTGAAGGACCTCAAGACATGGTGCTGGGTTGCCATGATCTTCTGCATCTCAGTGCCCTCGAACGGTATCTCGACATTTGGACCTCTGATCATCAGATCATTTGTGTCAGATCCATTTGAGACGATGTTATTCAACGTCCCTGTTGGTGTTTCGCACATCGTTGCTGTCTCGGGGAGTGCTTACATCTCCATGAAATGGAAGCTCAAGGGTCCAGTCATCGTTATGCTGTGTATCCCTCCCATCGTTGGATGCGCCATTCTTTTGCACTTTGCGCACAATCTTGAGAACAAAGGGGTTTTGCTAGCGGGCTATTTCTGCTTGTGCACATACACTGGCATCAGTAAGTATCCTCATCCATCTTGTCACATTCTCTCTAACAGCATTCAGCACCCTTGATTTACTCATGGTCATCACAAAACACGGCCGGCGACACAAAGCGCAAGTCCACATCGGCACTCATCTTCATCAGCGCCTCAGCCGGCAACATCGTCGGTCCACTCCTCTACTCCCCCGACGAAGCACCAGCTTACACTCGCGGTCTTCGCGCCAACCTCACACTTTACATAATCGTCATCGCTCTCGTCGTGGTAACTTCTCTACACCTCGCTCGATTAAACAGACTTCACAGCCAACGCAGAGTCGCGCTTGGTAAGAGTGCCGTGCTTGTTGATCGGAGTCTCGAGACGGCGGAAGAGGCGGAGAGGATAGAACATATGGAGAGATCATTGCGTGGAGGGGTACTGCGTGAGGCGGAAGAGAATGAGGATGATAGTGTATCTGAGTCGGGAAATTTGGAAAGGGACAGGGCGGGTCGGAAGGATGAAGATAAAGGTTTTGGTGATATCACGGATTTGGAGAATGAGGATTTTCTGTTTGTGTTTTGATACCCTGGACATGGGAATAATTCACGCATTTACGACTGTTCACATAGAGGTACAAAGATTCAGCATCACAATTTAACTTACAGCTTTCTTCAACAATCCAAGGTCAATGATATTGAAGTATTCCTCTGCTATTCTTGGGCTAATCCGCCAAGCTGCCAATGCCGTTCAGTCCCGTCTTCTGGTGCGTTGTCCAGCTCATGCATTTACCCCAGCTGCCCCCAGCACTCGGGGCGCAAAAAAGTCCGAGATCTTCAACGAACAAGTTAAAAATAGCTAGTCAGAGTACTCCAAGGTTTCGTCTAATGCTGCCTAAGTGTTTCTGTCGCTTATCATCGAGGTTCCAAGTTTTTCTTACCCCTCTAGCCAGGTACGCAAGAACAAGTAGGCATTGCCACGATTTTAGCACCGCCACTCTTGGCCCCCGAACCAAGTCAAGCCGCAGATGACGACGCAAAAACATGGATTGGAAGTTGGACATCAACAGCTGAAACTGGTCAGTGAATTGCTGAGTAAGAGCCTTGGATGCCTCCACGTTTCTTATATCTGACTATCTGTTTGCTACACCTCATCAATTCACTTCGTTATTCACTTGTTTGAAGCTGAAGTGATTCCCCACCTTCAGCCCCTCTAAGTGCCCCTCCATCATCACGGATATTCCACAGAGACAACGAGCTGGGCATTGTTCCTGGTCAAGTGTCCTTCTTATAGCCTCTGTTCTCACTGCATTGATCGCAGTATTTTTATCAAGTACTTTTACATCTATTACTTCAGTTAAAATGGGTGGTGGTCCTGAAGGGTTCCGCACCGTCGCTTACTTTGTCAATTGGTATGACATTACCCTGTATCGAGACTTTGAACTCAACTAACGAGAACAGGGCCATTTATGCCCGACAGCATCGTCCTCAAGATCTTCCCGTAGAGAACCTCACACATGTTCTCTACTCATTCGCCAATGTCCGTAGCGACTCTGGCGAAGTGTAGGTCACACCCAACTCTCATCTCAATGCGCCCCAGCTAACATCATCAGCCATCTCACCGACTCATGGGCCGATACCGACATTCACTGGGACGGCGACTCCTGGAATGACCAAGGCACCAATTTATACGGCTGCATGAAGCAGCTCAACCTTCTTAAGCGTCGTAACCGCAACCTCAAGGTTCTTCTCAGTGTCGGAGGATGGACATACAGCAGCAACTTCAAGGCTCCTGCCAGCACACCCCAAGGACGCGATACCTTCGCCAAGAGCTGCGTTGACTTGCTCAAGAACCTTGGTTTTGACGGCATCGACATTGATTGGGAGTACCCTCAGAACGCCGATGAAGCTAGAGACTACGTTGAGCTGCTCGCTGCCGTTCGACGTGAGATGGATGCTTATGCCCAGACTTTGAGCCAGCCTTATCATTTCGAGTTGACGGTTGCGTGTCCCGCTGGTGCGCAAAACTTCCAGAAGCTTGATATTCGTGGCATGGATCGATACCTTGATTTCTGGAATCTTATGGCCTACGATTATGCTGGATCTTGGGACTCTGTTGCTGGACATCAGGCGAACTTGTACCCATCTCCCGACAACCCCCAATCAACACCCTTCTCTACATCCGCTGCCATTGACTTCTACGCTCGCAGTGGTGTATCCCCCGGAAAGATCGTTCTCGGCATGCCTCTCTATGGCCGAGCTTTCCAGAACACCGACGGTCCAGGCCGCCCCTACCAAGGCGTAGGCGAAGGAACTTGGGAAGCCGGTGTCCACGACTACAAGAAACTTCCCCTCGAGGGCGCTACAGAGTACGGGGACAGGGCATGTTGTGCAAGCTACTGCTACAACCTTCAGACACGAACCATGGTCACATACGACACGCCGCGAGTAGCCTGGGACAAGGCGGAGTATGTCAAGAAGTGGAAGCTCGGAGGTGCAATGTGGTGGGAGAGCAGTGCGGATAAGACGGGCGAGCAGAGTTTGATCACGACAGTTGTGAATGGGTTTGGTGGGCAGGGTGCGCTTATGAGGCAGGATAATTGTATTGAGTATCCTGCGAGCAAGTATGACAACTTGCGAAATGGGTTCCCAGACAATTGAGGCGAAGTGGATTTGGTGGGTCAAGGAGTAAGATGAGCGTTGATGATTGAATGGACGCTTTCTTGCTGGAGAAGAAACATAAGTAAACGAATAGTATGAATAAATCACGGCCTCACAAGACTGCATCAACAAATAATATTGAGTTTACGGATGCTTTTACATGCTTCGTCTCAAAATTTCGTCGAATTCGATGCTGGCCAGAATCATCCACGTGACCATTCACTAGCCACACCAGCCTCAAATGGTCCGTGCGCAAGCTGCCAGAAAATTTCCACCTGGAAAAAAAGTGTGAAAATCTTAAGCCTCGAGCCATCACCAAACCCATTCGACGCGGAATCATTCCCAATTGCGGCACCGGCAGGGAACGACAAGATGTCGCACATCGACTACGCTCTATACGAATCCCCCGTGGGCTATGCCCTCTTCAAGGTGGTGCATCAGCAGGATGCGGTGGGCCTGAAATTGAAGGAGACTCAGGCCGCCGTCAACGACCTCGCCAAGTTCGGCAAGATGGTCAAGCTGACCAATTTCAGCCCTTTCAGGTATTTTCAACTCGGCTGTATGGTGCTGGTGGAAGCGCGATAACTGACACTTCAAAAAGGGGTCACGTCGAGGCTCTTGAGAACATTAACCTCGTCACTGAGGGTATCGTCTCGGACTACCTCAAGTCTGTCCTCGAACTCAACCTCCCCCAGACAAGCGGCAAGAAGACCAAGGTCGTCCTCGGTGTTTCCGAGAAGAACCTTGCTGGCGCGATCAAGGGCCTCTTCCCCGGCCTCGAGTGCGAGACTGCCGATACCTCTGACATTGTCGGCGACGTTATTCGCGGTATCCGACTCCACGCCGACAAGCTTCTCGGCGGACTCAAGTATGGCGATGTTGAGAAGGCCGGCCTGGGTATGGGTCACGCCTACTCTCGTGCCAAGGTCAAGTTCAGCGTCACCCGCAACGACAACCACATCATCCAGGCTAGCGCGACCATCGACTTCCAGGACAAGGGCGTCAACCAGTTCTTCATGCGCGTTCGCGAGTGGTACGGCTGGCATTTCCCTGAGCTGGTCAAGATTGTCTCCGACAACTACACCTACTGCAAGCTTGTTCTTGCCATTGGCGACAAGAAGAGCTTGAACGATGACAAGCTCCACGACATTGCTGCTCTCGTTGGTGAGGATGGTGAGAAGGCTCAGGCCATCATTGACGCCGCCAAGGTCTCCATGGGTCTCGACATCTCTGCTGCTGATCTCGAGATTGTCCACAGCTTCGCTGAGGCTGTTGTCAAGCAGGCTGACAACCGCAAGTCCACCTCCGCCTACCTCGAGAAGAAGATGTCCGACATCGCCCCCAACCTGCAGACTCTCATTGGCACTCCCGTTGCCGCCCGCCTCATCTCTCACGCTGGTTCTTTGACCAACCTCTCCAAGTACCCTGCCTCCACTCTCCAGATCCTCGGTGCCGAGAAGGCTCTTTTCCGTGCTCTCAAGACCAAGAGCAACACCCCCAAGTACGGTCTCATCTACCACAGCAGCTTCATCGGCAAGGCTGGCCCCAAGAACAAGGGTCGCATCTCTCGATACCTCGCCAACAAGTGCAGTATGGCCAGTCGTATCGACAACTTCTCTGAGGAGCCCTCAACCCGCTTCGGTGAGGCTCTCAAGCAGCAGGTCGAGGACCGATTAGAGTTCTACGCCACTGGCAAGAAGCCCGCCAAGAACGCCGATGTCATGGTACGTGAAGTTTGAAGCGCAATCACTGATAAATGCTAACTGTTTTGCAGAAGGGTGTTATGGACATCATCGACGACGGTGACGATGCTGGCTCCGACGAGGAGATGGCTGACGCTCCTGAGCCTGAGTCCAAGAAGTCCAAGAAGGATAAGAAGGATAAGAAGGAAAAGAAAGAGAAGAAGGAGAAGAAGCGCAAGAGGGATGAGGAGGAAGCCCCCGCCGTGAAGGAAGTCGACGGCGAGAAGAAAAAGAAGAAGAAGAGAAAGTCCAAGGCTGCGGATGACGAGTAGAGCTCTTCCTATTGTTTGAGAGCGTCTGGTTTATGCTGTCGCGTCGACAGAACGTTCCAGGAACCACGGATAATGGGAGATGCATCTTCAGTCATGATAGACGTTGCGCAAGGGTAGTCGGACTCTGGTCAACGTCTCCCGCCCAGCAAATCTCCTCGCGCGGAGTCACACGACTCGCTCCAACAGAAGCAGGATGACGAAAGCGAATGATGGCGTACGCGGGAGATCGGCTTCCAGGGCCCTTGCGCAACTGTTTGAGGAGTTTTTGTAGGATCTTGATCTCTGGCTTATGGCTTTTGGGCGTTTGAGGGCATTTGGCTTGATTGTAAAAGACTGTTTTTCACTACGAGGGAAAACTCATACCCTTTGTTTACAAAAACATGCAATTCACTGAAGACTACGTTTATGGTGATTGTGACTGTGAATGTAGGCCATGGACAGCTGTGAGTTTAGGCGGTCGAGCATCGTGATGTAGATGAAGACATGTGGTCCAGCGCTGTTGTACGATGAGACAGGCTCAACAGAGTAATTGAATGAGGGCCATCTATCGCTGCCTTAAGCCATCCGAGATCCTCTGCTCTCCACTCCTCCATGTCCGATTTCTTGGTGTTGAGAACAATGCCCCACCAGGGCAAACGAGGCTCTGGCGAGATAAAAATTTCACCAGTCGACACCAAGAAATTCATGCGAGGCTGCGAAATTCAACTGATAAGGATTGGTGCGAATGAGCGATTACAAGGGTCTTGGTAATTTTACTGTGAGTATCGAAAAGCTGGAGAGGGACATGTTCAATGCGGACGCAGAAGGCGTCAGAGAGTGAATTTTGATGAACTGTTTAGGTGGCAAATGGCCATGGCAAGCAGACAAACATATTCATACAGGCAAGGTCACAGGGGAGCAAGGTTGTGTGATTTAACAAGTTTGTCGTCTCAATCAAGCATGCATTATCTCAGAAACCGGATGTGCTTTATGCTACAAAAGCCCGTCAACGCCCATTTTTGGCACCCAATCCGATCCGTCATCAATCCCAATTCAAGTCCCTTGGTCATGCGTTTATTGCTTGTCGAAGACGTAGGTGAGGTGGCAGCGACCACAGTACTGGCGGTCCTGCATGGCAGCCATGAAGACACCAGCGCCGCACTAAAAGGGTCAGTTCCTGGCTTGTCACAAATCATGGGTGAGGGAGGGCTTACGGTGTCGCTGGGGCACTCGCGTCGAAGTCGCTCGATCTTGCCATCAGAGTCGACCTTGTAGTACTTGAGGACAGCCAGCTTGGTCTTCTTGCGCTTGTGCTTGATCTTCTTGGGGGTGGTGTAGACCTTCTTCTTGCGCTTCTTGGCCATACCACCACGGAGGCGGAGGACCAGGTGGAGGGTGGACTCCTTCTGGATGTTGTAGTCGCTCAGGGTGCGTCCATCCTCGAGCTGCTTGCCAGCAAAGATGAGTCGCTGCTGGTCAGGGGGGATGCCCTCCTTGTCCTGGATCTTGGACTTGACGTTGTCGATGGTGTCGGAAGACTCCACCTCAAGGGTGATCGTCTTCCCCGTGAGGGTCTTGACGAAAATCTGCATCTTGCCTAACTGAGACGGTTAGAATCCAGGTTCCGAAGTGAAGCAAATGTCCGGCTGCGTCGGGCGGAGTGTTGTCTCGTTGTGCGATGTCTCGAGTTTTTTTTCGAACATGAACGTAATAGGCTCAAAGTCGATAAAAAAGCGTCGAGTATGCGCGCAGAGAATTGCGATTCGAAGAAACAAAAGACAATCCTCAAGTGAAAGGCAATGAAGCCCTCACAGAGACGGGTATTTGCAGCATCTTTCAGACGTACCTCGACAATAAAAACTATTGCCTTCCTAAGCAATCCTCAGATGGTGCGAATTGGGGTTGAAGAAGATCGGCTTTTGGTGGAGGGCAGCGCCCGCTCAGAAATTACAAGCAGCCATCGAGCAAGTGGGGTCACATGATCTAGGGTTTTCACTTTCGCGGCCCTTGCCCCTCGCTCAACTGGTGCGGTGGATCCGCTGAGCTCAGCTGTCTCTGCAGGAAGACTGGAGTGCTTTGCCCTACTGCCCACCAAACGAAAAAGTGGACTCGCCTCAACGTCAATCGACAAACGCACATTTCAGAGTGCGCCTCTTCTCTTCTTCTTTTCCTTTTTCTTCACTTGCGTGGACCTGAATATTTACATCAGCAGCAACCGTCAAAATGGTCAAGAAGAGAAAGAACAAGTACGACTCCCCCTCCTCCGCCTACAATCGCATCGCATCCTGTCGCCGACGAAGACGAACAACGCCAACGTCGCGATGATGCTCGACAACGATTGAACAGCACATCTTTCACAGTTGAACCGAGTTGCTAACAAGCTTTTTCAGCGGCCGAAACAAGAAGGGCCGCGGCCACGTCAAGCCCATCCGATGCAGCAACTGCTCGCGATGCACCCCCAAGGACAAGGCGATCAAGAGATTCACCATCCGCAACATGGTTGAGTCTGCTGCTATTCGTACGTTTCCCCTCAACTCGCTTCGCTTCGATCACTCGCTTACAATCAAATCACAGGTGACATCTCGGATGCCTCCGTCTTCGCGGAGTACACCGTGCCCAAGATGTACCTGAAGCTGCAGTACTGCGTCTCTTGCGCCATTCACGGCAAGATTGTCCGGTACGTTGTCCTCCCCGGGAGTGTGACAACTGCGCCCTGGTTGCGTATGTGCTTCAGATGAGCCTTGGAGTACTGAAACACACATACACTCCCAGCCAGCTGCGCAGTTGATCGCACTCTCAGTACGTTTCCCCCCCAGACCTCGAAGCTGACCAGAATACTATAGCGTCCGATCCGTCGTTGGCCGCCGCAACCGTGCCCCTCCCCCTCGCGTCCGCTACAACAAGGACGGCAAGAAGATTGTCCCTACTGCCCCTAAGGCTTAAATGGGTTGATATGGCTTGTCTTGGGATGGAGTCCGGTTATGATAGCAGCATTCAAAAAACATGGATGGGATGAATACCTTTGGGATTATGAGTCTAAGAGATTCCAAAATTCAATCGGACGACGTTTGATGTCCACACGTCATTGACAAACATCTGACTGTTTCTCCTTCGCTTTGTGTGATTGATGTGACTGTTTTTTGGCTTTAATGTTGATTGTATGCGACCGAGTGTCACGTCGCTTCCAATGACCTGCTGTAGATAATGCGCGTCGAATTGATCCCATTGTGCAGTCTGTTCCCAGGCTCATATTGCTGGTGGGTTATTACTCATTTGAATGTACGAGTTGCTGTCTTCTATCGTTCCGGGGGTATTCGGAATCATTTGGAAGCCGTCTGTTCATTTTGTGGGTGTATTTCCATAGTACTGTGCTGCGATTTAAGAGCGTGTCACTTCTTGTGGTGAAATCCACATGCGAACGTGAGGTTATCGACAAATCCGAAATGATATGTCCTTCAATACTCGACTAATTGCACACCAAAAGTGAAATATTAAAGGTCAACTGACGCAGAAAATAAATTGCTCGAACAAGGCGATGTTTAAAGAAGATTATCCAACGAACTAACTCCTCCTTGTGTTGCTGATTGCTCTCTCAATAATATACACCCAATCTACCCTAAAACCCTCCATCAAACTGCTGCACCAAATCAGTTCCATTCTCCGAACAAGCAAACGCATCAACACAAACACCCCCACCACAACAACTTCCCGTCAAGCACAAATACCCATCTCCACAATCCTCATCAGCCTCACAGCTCCCCTTGTAATTCGTACACTCCGTCCACTCAAACGCAATCCCTACACCCGCAGCACTCTTACCGCAGACACATCCCGTGCCGGGGATGATCGCCTCGCGGGGATATGAACATGTATCGCCTTCTCCTTCTGCGACGCTGCTGTTGGGACAGCAGGCGATGTGTGATGGGTCTTGGACGGTTATGTTGTAGGGTTTTGTTGTTTCGGGGGCCCAGTTGAGGGTTGTTATTGCGGGAATGCGTGTTGCGCCGGCGATGAGGGTTAGGTTAAGGGGGATTTCGTCTTCGTGGAGGGACTGACAAATGTCGTTTTCGAAACTTCGGTGAGTGTTGTATACGTCGATGTAATCTTCCAAAACACCTTGTGAAGTCTCTGTGCTCTTGGCGAAGATTGCTCCAAGAGTTTGCCAGAGTTGAGTGTACGCAACGACAGCTGCATCGGCTTCTTGTCTCGCTCTGTCGCTTGATAGACCTTGGTTGGCGAGGTCTTTTCGAAGCTGTTCAGGGTCAACGATATCTTGTCCCGATTCTTCAAGCGTGGTGACGACAGTGGACAAGTCTGGACAAGCACCACCAAATGGATCTGTGCTGATGAAGTCGATGACCTTGTTCTTGATCGCCAACTGACATCTCAAGGATCCAGATTCAGACCCCGGAAACGTACACTCAAAGCCCCAACGACCTGTATCATCATCAACAGCGACATCTGCACAGACTGTATCGCCTACAAAAAGCTGAGGATACTGCCTGAGCGACCTATCAACGGCATTGCCGCATTGATCATGCAGGTACAGAACCTGACTGAAGTCCAAGTCCTCGGCGCGCTTCTGTCTAAGTGCAGCACATTGTACGCCAGCCAAGTCGGCAATCTGCTCGTACATATCGTCAATCGAGATCGATATGTTATACGTGCAGTTACTTCCTGAGAAGTGAATACCCTCCGCATCAAGCGTGACCAAATACCCGTTTGTATCAACGACCGAAAGTCGTCCCCGATGAGAAATGTCGACATAGTAAATCCCGCCTTGTTCATCACGAACAGTGAGATACAACGGATTAACGCCATCCTTCTCAAACTCAACAGACTCGATGTACGGGATAGGAATTGAGACGTTGCCTTCTCGAAGTCTGGCGTTGTACAACAGCGCTCGACGGGTGGAATCACCATCTGGATCGGGGAGAGTGTAGCATGTTTCTTGCGAGATGGCTGCGGTGCGTGTAACATGGGTGAAGTTGGCAGCAGGGAACTCGGGAACGCCAGTTGTTGTTGCGTTACTACGTGATGACGCGGGGCCGTTGGAGGCGCTGGACGTTGAAGTTGCAGCCACAGGACTCGAGAAGGATGTAACGGTTCCAGTGCTTCCTGGCGCAGAGCCCGTCGTGTCACCACTCGGAACAAGACTTTCGCTGGAAGTAGTGCTGGGGACTTCGGTTGAGACTGTAGGAAAAGGAAGACTTGGGATTTCGGAGGTTGGTACACTGATGGTTGGGAGAGAGATGATGCCTGAGATGGACGATGTGATGTTCCAACCGATACCACCGCTCTGAGAACTGCTGGTAAGTATCTCTGACTCTGTCGGAAGAGTCACGATTGGCCCAGACTCAGATGAGCTGACTGTTGCAACAGAACCAGAAACCCCAGATTCCCCAGTTGTTGTATTCCAACCAGTCGCCACGGTGCCACTTCGGGCCGAGCCTGACGTTGCTTGAGATACTGTCGGCAAAGATACACTTGGGAACGGAACCAGCGATGACGTCCCAGTCTGAGATATACTGATCGTTGGGACGGACACATTCCCTCCAGGCGCAGAAGTGGTGCCATTCCAGCTCGTAACTGCGCTGCTACCTGGCCCCGAGCTTGTTCCACTCCTAGGCTCAGTCGTGACCGATCCACTCGGCAGCGGCAGTGTCGGAAAGGGCAACGTCCCAGTTCGAGTTATACTGATAGACGGTATAGTGACGTTGACCCCTGGTGCGGTAGTGCTGTTCCAACTGGGGAACTGATTACCACTTGTCTCCGGGCCTGTTGTGAGAGTGTTGCTTGGGAAAGGCTGAGTTGGAAATGGAATGAATGTTTGAGATGGGGATATACTAATGGTCGGTATGGTCACATTGCTGCCGGAAGGTAGAGCAGTATTGTTCCAGCCTGGCGAGGCACTGCTGCTCGATGCTGCTTCAGCTGACGAGAATTGACTCGGCAATGATACCGTCGGGAACGGTATAAAGGACTCGCTGGAAGTACTGGTGGTTGGGACTGATGCATTGCTACCTGAAGGAAGAGAAGTGGTGTTCCAGCTTGGGAACAAACTGCTTCCCGATGTCGCCTCTGCTGAGGATGAGAGACTCGGCAGTGATACCGATGGGAAGGGAGCAGATGGACCACTCGAAGCGCTGATAGTCGGTAGGGACGTGTTACCACTAGAGGGGAGGGAAGTACTGTTCCAACTGGGACTGAAGCTGCTCCCTGAAGACGTTTGAACCGAAGCTGATGACGGTGGAAAAGGCACCAAGGCCCCGCTGGAAGCGGTAGTTACCGGTACCGACGTGTTTCCTCCAGAAGGAAGAGAAGTACTGTTCCAGCTTGGGCCGAAAGTACTGCCAGAAGTCGTCACCACCGAAGAGGCTTGGCTAGATACCGACAAAGTTGGAAACGAAACGAATGTGCCACTCGAGATACTGACTGTCGGTACCGAGTTATTCCCTCTTGACGTGGTACCATTCCAGCTTGGACCTATAGTGCCACTAGATGAGGCCCCAGTCATCGTAGAAACTGAGGCTGTAGGGAAGGGCACGAAGCTTCCACTGGAGATGCCGGTCGTCGGAACCGATCCATTGCCTCTCGACGCCGACGTGGTGTTCCAACTTGGAACCACACTACCACTCGAGGAACTCCCAGAGGTTGTCAAGTCTGAAGCTGTCGGGAACGGCATGAAACTCCCACTGGACAGACTGATTGTTGGCACAGAGCCATTCCCCTTCGAGGCCGAAGTCGTGTTCCAACCTGGACCTACACTCCCACCCGTTGTCCCAGAACCCACGGAAACAGAAACCGTCGGTACCGACTCTGTAGGGATAGGCACAAAAGACTCCGTTCCAGAAATACCGCCGCTCGGGGCAGTCATACTCGAGTTCCACCCTGTCAAAGTCCCGGTCGGACGTGTACCACTCTCCACAGGACTCGACGTCAAGTTGCCGGGAATAGACCACGGTAGCGAATCGCTTGTGGTGCCTGATCTTGTCATTCGGGTATCTGATGGTTGGGATGTTACACCCGTGTTGGACTGGAGAGTTTGGGTCTGGTTGTTAGATTGAGAGTGAGATGAAGTAGATGCTCGGGCTTGGCTTGAAAAGGATGCTGAGAAGGGACCTTGGGTATCCGCTGGGGACTCCGTGGTGGTATTCCATGAAGCTGCTGAATCTGATCTTATGAGACTCTCGCTGGCCATCCCTGTAGCTGGACTACTGCTATTGGCATATGTCGTCCTCGGAACATCTCCAGTCGTCTCTCGCGCTGTCGTATCTCCACCAGATGCTGATCCAGTCTGATTCCACGACCCTTCAGTCGTCGAATACGCTCCCGTCGTCGTCTCAGCATACGTCCCCGACCCAGGCTGTCCCACCGACGCCTCCGTCGAACCTTTTGTCCTCTCATCCACCCTCGTAGTGCTAAAATCCGCACTCGTCGCAATACACTCACACTACACATCATAAGTAATCATCCAAACTCATCACGAACGACTCACATATGAAGCTATCCTTGTCTGATTATACCTCACATACTCCACAGGCGTACTATATCCCGCACCGCAGTGATTCCCCTCAAGAACACTAGAGCAGAACTCGCCATCATCTTGTATGAGCGATGAGTAAAGATCATCATGTGGGCAAGCGATCGATTCGTTCCAGTTTGCAGGAAAGGCGGTGGCTAAGTGAACGACGAGGGGGAGTAGCATCAACATGATGCTTAAACGAGTGTATAGCGATGATGAGAATAGTTAAAGCTTGGCTTGATTGTAGGCGTTACTTATAGGACGTACAGCAGCCATATTCTCCCAATCCCAACATCACTTTATCTTCAGTCCTCGAGGCCGCCCACGTATAATCTGCCGAGACACAACATCGTGACATCCAAGACACACATACAGAGCCGAGAAGACCGGCACTTGGTGCGTGGTATGGCATCGACATCTGCGAGATCGAGGCGGGTGTCTGCAGGGGTTCGCTTGGGGATCCTTAATGTCCCAGGGCCTCAGGTCTAGACGCGCTCGGTGACACGGGAGTTGGTTCCTGGATCGTGGGACGCGAGCGTGATACGAGTACTAGGATGGGGAGGACGGGGTTCAGGTTGAGTCTTTGTCGCGCTGTATTGGGAGATAAGGTCGAGGATGGCAAAGGTGAAAGAAGAGTGAGAGCGACTTGGCACGTGAATGTTAGCTGGACGTAATGGGATTGATACAAGACAGATCAAGTTCTGCGCCCGCAAGTTGAAGGGCGATGGAGCAGAGAGATAGTCATGAGGAAAACACCAAACATTGGATATATCATAAATCTAGCCTCCATATCATTAAAATACCCGCCAAAGCCATATCCATATTCATCATCATCGTGATATACAAGCCCTCTCATCCCTTACCGAAACGGCAATATCGTTGTATTACCCCCAACCTGCGTCCGCTGCTGCGACTGCGGTCTCGCGATGTAGTCCTTGTTCTCAATAGTAACACTCTTGGTCATATGATTGACCTTGTACACGCCCACCAACCGCGCTGCAAGTTCAAACATGTTGTTGCGCAGCGAGATGACGATGAACTGGGCGTTCTTGGTACGCTCCTTGATGTAGTTTGCGACGATCGAGACCTGCGTTTTGTGTGTTAGCGTAGTGTTCAGAATACAGGTTCAGGGTGATTGGCGATGCGGAATGCCCGCGCGAGTGTGGTCGAATTGTAGCCGAGTGTCTTAGGTGAAGGGTAGTACTTACGTTTCTGAAATCCAGCGCGGCATCGATCTCGTCCATTACATACAGAGGAGTAGGCTTGTAGTGATGCAGAGCAAAAACGAGGGCCAAACTGCTGAGTGTCTTTTCACCACCGGAAAGATTGCTGATGTTCTTCCAGCTCTTCTTGGGGGGCATGACACTGAAGAGAATACCTTCGCTGAAGGGATCTAAACTGTCGACGAGTTCAAGCTCAGCGTTTCCACCCATGGTGATCATCTGATACATTTCCTTGAGTCGGAGGGAAATGGCGCTGAAACCTTCCATGAAACCTTCCAAGCGTAGACGGCGCAGGTCGTCGCAACGCTTCTTGGCAGAATCTCGCTGCTCAATAGCAGTCTGGAGATCTGAGGCACGAGCGGCGTGCTCTTCCACTCGTCTTCGGTACTCAGCAAGAACGCCGAGGTCGACGTTGACATTTTGAGTCTTCTCTTCAAGAGCCGCAATCTCGCCCTTGAGAGTCCTCTCATTCATGTCAGCAAGCTCGTCTGGCGTGTATCTTGGAAGCTCGTTTGGCTGCCCATTGTCAGATTCATCATCATCATCCTCCTCCTCCTCCTCTGGGTCCTCCTCTTGCTCTTCGTCTTCTTGGGGAGCGTCGGTCATGTCCACATCATCCTGAGGGGCATCGTCCATGTCGACGTCATCATCGTCATCCGCCTGGGGCTTGGGTTGCGACTTGGGCTTCTTGGACCGGGTGCCCGATGAACCTCCAGTAAGGTCATCAATGTTCTGCAGAACAATCTTCGACAACTTGTCGTCCCAGTGTCGAAGTCGAGCTTGATTCTCAACAAGAGCCTTCTGGTTCTCCTCAAGCTTGTTGCGCATCTCAATCTCAACCGCCCTTGTCTCGTTGAGTTCAGCCGTCTTCTCATCAAGCTCGCTCTTGAGCGCCTTAAGCTCCTTCTTCTTAGCGGCCAATCCTTCTTCGGCTTCCTCAGCTTGTGCTTGAAGTTCTTCAGCTCTCTCACCCTGGTTGTTGATGTCGTTCTCAAGCTTCTCGAGATCCCGAGTAGCCGCCTCAAGCTCCTTGGACGATTTCGCATGATCCTTCGCCAGCTTGATCTTTTGCTTCTCTGCCTTGACTTTACGGACCTCAGCATTGGAGATCTCCTCGTTGTTGGAAGAGATCTCCTCCTTGATAGAATCGACCTTGGCCCTTTGCGCACGAAGCTTCTCACCACCAACTTCCATGATCTTGTCTTGCAGAGCCTTGATCTCATCCTCTACGCTGGATGTCTCTTCACGAAGTCTTTCGATCTCCTTGTTGAGCTTTGCGATCTCCTTTTGCAAGGCAGCGATGCGACTGTTGTCGGTGGCCGAGGGCTGGTGCTCCTTGCTGACTTCCTTCATGCGTCGTTGCATATCGGTGATGTTTCGCTCGGCACTCTCAATCTCAAGGCCAATCTTCTGCATCTTGGTGTCCAGCTGAGGAATCTGCTCGCCCAACTCCCTGAGTCGCGTCTCGCATTCGCGTTGGTACTCTTGGAATTCTTGGAACTTGGTCTCCCAGCCATCGCGATCACTCTCAAACTTGGCGACCTGTTCCTTGCTGACGTCTGAGACGAGCTTGGAGGACATGAGACCTCTCTTGACAGTTGAGCCACCACCAGACATGGTACCGGACTTGTCAATGAGCTCACCATCGAGGGTGACGACTCGCCATCGCTTGGCGCCATATGCGATTCTGTTAGCCTGGGCGAGGTCGGCAGCGACAAGAGTATCTTGCATAGCGTGGTAGAAAGCAGGTCGAAACTTGTCTTCCTTGGCAGTGACGAGGTCGAACAATCGAGGAGCATTCTCGGGTGTCTGGATGGGCGACATGTCTCGGGTTCTCAGCTTGTCCAAGCAGATAAAGTTACCACGTCCAACGTTGTTCTTTCGCAGATACTCAATACATTGCTGACCAGCCTCAACAGTCTCAGTGACAAAGTTGTCGAGGGCACCACAAGCCGTTGAGATGGCCACATCGTACTTCTGATCAATCGTACCAAGGTTGCCCAGACGTCCATGGAAGCCATCAATTCGACCCGACTCCTTCATGCGCATGAGAGCAGCGAGAACGTTACCACGAGCCTGTGTGTTAGACAAGCTTGAGCGGGCCTCATCAGCCTTTTGGCGCGCATTCGAGATCTTTGAGCGAATCTTGGGCTCCTGCTCAGAAAGGACCTTGAGCTCCGACTTCATGTTCTCAGCCTCCTTCAAAAGCTCGGCCTTCTCGGCCTGGCAAGACTTGAGCTCGGCTCGCTTGGCAGTCTTGCCTTCCTCAATGGAAGCGATCTTGGTCTCGAGCTCTTGGAGAGCGACAGCGCCGGCATTGGCCTTCTCTTGAAGAATGTTGAGTTCACTCTCAGCGACGGCTACAGCGGATTGCTTCTGGTTGATCTTCTCGTTCCATGGCTCGAGAGACTTCTGCTTAGCCGCAATCTGATCAGAGAAGGCTTGAGTCTTGCCCTTGAGACTGTCTCTAATTCGAGCAAGCTCAGCCTCAGCAGTCTGGATTTGTTCCTCGAGCTCCGCAATCTCCTGGGTTCGGTTCTCGATCTCCCCTCCACACTGCTCGATGGTCTCGTCGGCTTCGGCAGAGTTCGTTTCGGCGTTGGCGATAGCCTTCTCAAGCTTCTTACGCTTGTCGTCTAAGAACTTTCGCTTCTCGTCGAACTTGACACGCTCCTGCTCAAACTTGGCCATCTCCTTGACCAAAGCCTGTGTTGATTTTTCTTGTGCTTCGAATTCCTTGGCACCCTTGGCATAGTCCTTCTCGAGGCTCTTGATGATCTGCTCGCCTCCATGGTGCTTCTCCAGCTCGGCGTCCAGTTGAGCTTGCATTTGACTGATAGCTTCCTCTGTAACAGCAATGTTCTCGTTGCACTTGTGAATAAACAATTGGTAAAGAGCAGACTGCTTCATTGCCAGCTCGTTCTCATCGCGAATGTAGGCGATCGCCTTGTCCTTCTTGTCTTCAAGGCTGTTCTTTTCTTTCTCGACATGCTGAACGCGACCGCTCTTTTCCATGCAGACATCATTGAGAGTCTCGACCTCGGTAGCGGATTCTTCGATGGGCGTCTTGTACTTGGAGGTGCCGATAATGTCCTCAAGATATTCGAGGAGACCGTCTTCGTGTTCATTGCCGGCCTTGGCCTTCATCTGAGCAATCGACTCGACCTCACCCTGTAGAATCAGGAATCGCTTGTGGTCCAGATCGACGCCGCGATCGCGAAGGAGAGTGGTGACTGTCGTAAAATTGGATTCTTTGCCATTGATGTAATATTTGCTGGAGTTGTTTTTGAAGGCTTTTCGGGAGATGATAAGCTCAGAGTTAGGGATAACCTCATGGCCGCCACCGGGCTGGTAAAGTTAGTCTGCGGTCGCATCGAAGCAGCAAGTTACTCACCTGATCCATGACCTCCTGGAAGTAGACAGCAACCTCGCAGTGGTCCAAATTCGGGTGCTGTGCCGAGTTGTGAATGAGAGCAGAGATCTTGCCCTGTCGCATCTTGCTAGCTCGGAAACCGAAGACGAAGAGCAGTGAATCAATAACGTTTGACTTTCCGGAACCGTTGGGTCCGACAACGGACGAGAATGAAGCATGGAAAGGGCCGACTTCTTGTCGGCCAGCGTAACTCTTGAAATTGTTGAGTATAAGATGTGTCAAAACAATTCGAGACTTGGGCGTAGTGTCTTCAACAACAGGGACAGCCAATGTCCGTGACTTGAGCACAATATCCATCGGCCTCTCCATAATGGTGTCCATAGGTTTGATCGGCTTGATAGTTGCCTGGGTATTGTCGACAACTGAAGTATTCACACTAGAATCAGTGATATCGGCCAATGCAGAAGCCTCCTGGGAAGCTGTCGGTGAATCTGGCTTCGGTGTAGGAGGCGAAAGGTCGGGAACTGAAGAGATCGATGATCTCGCTGTGCTCTTGCGCTTACGAGGCGACGCAACCTTCGCAGGTGAGCTCGACTCTGCCTTAAGTGTCGTATCGGCATCGAGAAGTTCACTAGGCTCTACTGAAGCAGCAGGAGTAGGGGCTTTTCTAGGACGACCTCTCGTCTTCGGTGCAGCAGCAGGTGCAGGGGCTGGAGTCGTCGATTTACGTGCACGAGTCTGCCTTCGGGGCGCCGGTTTCTCTGGTTCAAAGTCCTCCTCCTCATCCTGGACTCTAGAGCGGTTGGAAACATCGTCTTCGTCGTCAGAATCGATAATGGCGGTGCGCCTTGTTGCGCGCCTTGGCCGAACAGGGGAAGACATTGTGAAGGAATACTCTCGTCACAGACAAGAGAAAAATGCGAAGGAGTGTATGCAAACAATGAATAGTACAAATAAGCGACAGCTTGGGTCGGTGTAACGAAGGTCGACTGGGTTGTTGTGTCGAGGGAAGCTGTACAAATTAGATTGGTTGCGCCCCGCGTGGGTTTGTTTAGAAATGTCCAAATCGGTCGTGTAAACAATACGTACCAGCACAGGCCGCGGGGCGGCTCCCATCACGTGATCTCGCGACGGAGCCTTCGATTGCCCATTTCGCGATAGCTTTGAGGCTCTTGAAGAGCTATCAAAACATTGGCCTGTGTTACGATATTGCTCAGTCATCCGGTCGCCAAAATGTTTGACTACGCCAACCTGCATGACGTTTTCGCCGAGGGCGTTGCGAACCCTTACGATCGCGAGACCCAGCGAGACATTGAAGCCTCGCGCAAGAGATTTGATGGCGCTCTCTTCATTGACCGAGTCCTACGGGCTGTTGGCATAACAAAGGGTAGATGTGTCGCACAAATTGATTGCGCCTTGCTAACTTGTGTTCGCAGCTAAAATCTACCCTCCCAAGACCGACAATGCATTGAAGCAATTGCATCAGCAAATCTGCGAAGCCAACATGTCGACGCATCACAAGTTCTCGATCTTCTACTATATCCTTCTTGATTTCGACCAAGCAGCAGGCCGCGAGAGCGTCTCTGACGCATTTGTGGATGCGTCTGGTATGCCTAAAAAGTATCAGATCTTCATGAAGGGCTTGTGGTATCTGGATCGCCAGGACTTTTCGGTACGTTTTGCGCTTGCGATCGCCGATGCAGAAGCTGACAGTATTTTACAGCGAGCGCTCGAGTACATCTCGCACCCCTCTCTTATTCCCGACTTTGCCGACGATATTATCACCGTGCTCGTCCACTCCGCCGAGGATCGCGATTACAGCATTGCCTTGTCGTATTTTTACGCTGTGCAGCCCATTCTGAAGACCTCGGCCGCACTCGAGCTTCTGTTCGATGCGATGGCGAACACCAACATCTCAGAAGCGCTTTTCTACTCCCGAACGCACCCTCCCCATACTCGCGAATTGCTCTTCCGTCAATTGATCGCATCTGTATTGGATAGTCCACACGACGAGCTTTCTGAGCGCGCCAGTCAGCTCACCTTTTTGCCTTTCGACAAATCGGAGGAGGCCTGGTTCGAGGAGTACCTCCTTCACGGCAACGGAAAGACGCATAAGAAGGCAAAGGATACACTTGTCATGCGCAAGATTGCCTGCGATCAGCTCTCCGATGTGACAAAGATCCGACACGGTGGTCAATGGTCTGGAATTCTTGAAGGAATCAAGGGAGGAATCAATGGACATGCAGAATAAAGAGCTGTTGATCTGGGACTCGGCTTTCTCGATGGTTGTGCATAGCGTAGGCGTTTACTTGGTCATTTTGTCATTTTAGAACGTTCGAGACTTTGTATAATGATAAGTTCAGCCTAAGCCTGATGATAATGCTGTACTCCTATAAGAATACGGCCATAGTATCCCCGACACTATCATAGCATGAACTTGCCTAGAATATGAAGGTACTCAAGAGATAAACAGACAGCTCTGAGCTATTTCCTGAAGCTATCTTCACATCGATAACAAGTATGTATGATGCAATTCCCGCCTGAGTTCAAGTCCCAATAAGACTCAGTAAAAGGGTTATCCAATACGATCAAATCGACGGTGTAATTGCACACAAGAAGGTCGTATCTCCCTTATGTGCTTTTATTCTCTAGCCACCAAGTCTCGGAGAGTAAGTCGTCAAATATTTACTAACAAATTTCCCGACCGCAGAGGTCCACAGCGGTACCGAACCTGGGGCTGAACAGTGAGGCGCCACCGGGGATGAAGCGGATTTAAGAGCATATCCAATGAGAACGAACAACAAGCAGATCCTCCACAGGGTCTCGACTGTGGAACTAGATAAGCTCAGTGGAACTCATTGACCTCAAGCTGATCCAAGGAGCATCCTGTCCGTCTCCAGAATATGGCTTTCAATAGTTTGATCATCAATAACAACCTAGAAAGTTGCAACGTTGGTGAGCAGATAGAGCATCGGGATCCCGCCTTCCAAAGTTCAACGGCACGCGTCATCCCGAAAAAGTTCCCCGAGACATTTGAGTTTACAAGTTCTGCAACGGTCCACTGTAGCTTAATTTTTTACAACAAACTTTTTCTCAATGATTACAAACTCATTGTCTACCGAGCAATGAACCGGTCGGCAGCCTCGGAATATGCAGTTTATATTAACAAACCCTGCGCCCTGGATGTTAAAGGTCCGAATAGCTTCCTTGGCTTTATCTCGAGCTTACAGATCCATAATTCGAGATAAGCTACAGCAAGGGCCGAGACCCCTATAGCGAGACATGCATGTCCTTGTTCTTTTTTTATAGAATGATCATCAAATGCATGATGCTGATTGAAGTGCAGGCACGCACTTGAAGTTAGCTCACACCATCATCTTGTCGTGGTTCACCTCATCATTGGTTGAGTGAGGCATCAAGTTCACTACGCTCAAATAGGTAGGTTGTTTGAAGCTTCTTCGAATCCATGGAAGCCGAGCTGAAGACAAGGCAACAGGCGATCAATGCGTGACATTCTGGTTCCATGACAGCGCCAGGAGCGGCAGCTCATTGTCAGCAGGAGGCGCTATTTACCAGGGTCACAATGCCTCACAGTGATCATTCAATTGCCGCGGTTGTGAAGAGTTTTTCGCCACTGAGATCCCAAAACAAGAGTCAAAATGGGGATCGTCTTATTGAGCACCTGACTTTGTCAAATCACAGCGCTTGTCTTTCTGTTTCAGTGGAGTTCAAAAATGGGTCGGTTCCCAAACTCCCCAGACCCAACATCGATATCATCACGAGCATCATCTCCCCGTGGGGGGCGCTAGGGGCGTTGATAGTGCGGTTTTTCTCATGCTTTGCCCCCCCTAACAAAATGGTTTCAAGCCTAACCGTTGGGTCATGGTCCGGTTTTTTTCGAGTCCGTATCTGTCTGGGGAAAAGGCTTAACCAAGCTGGTGGTCTGCTGTTTGCCCCATCGACTCTTTTAATACTTCCCCATTTCTCTCTTCTTGTTTTGGAGGGTCTGGTTTCCCCTTCTCAAATTGTTGTTTTTTGCGGGGGACTCCATTTTGTTACCTTAAGAATACTGCCGACGATGCATCATGAGGGATGATACCCCCAATATCATTGCTTCGGCCGCCATAACACTTCCTCTTGCGACCTTGGCTCTTATTGCTCGACTTATTGCGAGGAGGATCACAAAAGCTGGATATGGAATTGATGATGCTTTCGCCGTTGTTGGCTGGGTATGTTATGCACTCTGGTGTGGATATGATGCGTTCTAACATGGTTCAAGTTGGGCTCATTGGCGTTGTTGACAAATGGGATGATATGGATCGAGGATGGACTCGGAAAGCCTATGGAAGTTGGACTTACAGACGACTTTACGTTTCACGATAAAAATCGACTGGCTTGGATACATATGTGGACGACGAGCTTCACTTACACCTTCGCCATTGCCTTCTCGAAATTCGCCATTCTCGCTTTCTACTGGCGTCTCTTCCAATTCTCCGATATCCGAATCCCCATTCAAGTCCTCTCATGCATCACAGTGGCATGGTTCCTATTACGACTCTTCATGGTGTGTTTACAATGTCTACCGCTTACGGCATTATGGGATGGAGACCAAGCAACGAGGGACGCAAAATGCCATATCCGCGAATCGACTTTTTTCTTCTCAACGGTTTTGACGCACGTTTTGATCGATTGCGCCATTCTTATTCTGCCCGCCATTGAAATTGGAAAACTGCATCTGCCGAAGGGTCAGAAGTTTGCTGTCATTGCATTATTTGCGTTTGGTGCAATGACCTGTTTGGCTTCCATTTTTGTCCTCATTGAGTCATTCAAGTTCGAGTCGGATTCGAAGGAGATGACGTTACAAATGGCAGAGCATTATGCATGGTCGATCGCCGAGTGCAATTTTGCCGTGATTGCTGGTATGTCCTCGTTAAACACAGACATTTTGACCTTGTAATAACTTTTCACAGCTTGTCTCCCCATGCTTCGCCCAGTCGCCCGCAAAATCCTCCCTGGCTCATTCCTCACCTCCAACAGCGGCGGTCAATCAACCCAAATCAGCGCCCCCTTCAGCGCACCATTCACCAACGGGATCCGCCTCACCAGCGTATCCAAGACCCGATCACGCGAAAATGACGGCGGTAGCTCAACACATGAACTATCCACCAACCCACCCGATCTATACGACATAGGCGAATGGCCACACGGTACACAAACCACGATATCAAGCCCTTTCAGAAAATATACATCTGCGAAAGACTATGAGAGCAGCGAGACGGAGATCCGTGTTGACGAAGAGACGGCTGTTTCTGTACAACGGCGTGATGATAGTGTATGAAACAGGGCGGCAACCCTTGGCGTTTTGGATATGATATCAGCGAGGCTGAGTTCTCTTTTACCTTAGATACCACTGGATAAATACCAACTAAACCTTAATTGTCAATCAAAACGTCCATTGTGTCGTATGTTGTGTCATGCTTGTCTCGCTTCAATGTGCGGTCGGATTTGGGTTCTGTACCAGCACGACGGTATCGGCCCGCCAGCCTCAACCTTCTCAGCATTCCAGTTGCATTCGCTTCCACGGAATTAGCCAGGCCCCAGGTCACTGGAAACATGGGCACTGGGGAGTTAAATATCACGAGTTTAGATATTAATGCCTGAGGCATAAAGTGACGTGAAGTCGTTATGCCGAACATTGCCGCAGCTATTGCTCAGCTAACTCACCTTGCTCCGCAAAGTACGGAGCCCATCATCCAAAATGAGGAATTATATGAATCGCAAGACCATTTCGGTCGTGAGCCTTCGGCGTTGCAATTGTTAAGCCGATGGAAGGATTTGGGCTTCTGTGTTGTCAATATCCTCCACTGAGTGATTGAGACCCGTGTCATTTAATCATCTCGAACTTCAGTGTCGGGTTTCAATGTCCGGTAGCCGTCCGGGTGTTTCCGTTTGTCCCGCGGGAGGGAAGTTTACGGAGAGAGGGCCACTCACCGAGTCACCTCGAAGCTTTTGTAGTTCAAGGTGAGTGCTTGTACTATGTAAGTTACTGATGTCGAATTGGACCTCACCTGAAGTGACGTATTGCAAAACGTTCATTTGGCTTCAATAACTGTGACTCAACAACACAACCTGAATTAGCAAAATAGTTAAACATCTAAATGTTAATTCTAGCTATATTGTCCCGTAGATATTGATCCATCCCCATTTGTCCGTATAAACATCTCCAAAGGTACTGCAAGTCCGTGCGATACCTTCAAAGCTCGGCCCGCTTAATTCAGAACTTGTTTTCTTTCCCCACGATCCCATCATTACCCATTCTTTCCACCTTCAATCCCTCCCAAACCCTCGCAATGGCTTCATTCATGCGCATGAAGGCCGCAACAGGCCTCTCCGGCCTATCACGCGTCGCCATCTCCCGAGCCCAACCCATCGCTAGCCTCACACACAGCGCCATCCTCTGCCAGCGCGATCCCCAACGCCGACTGTTCAGCAACTCCAGTATCTTCAATGGCTCGTATATCGTCTCTGTACCACCAATGGCTGAGTCCATCACCGAAGGAACGTTGGCTAGCTTGCCCAAGAAGATTGGAGAGGCGGTTGAGCAGGACGAGGAGATTGCTAGTATTGAGACGGACAAGATCGATGTTCTCGTCAATGCTAGCGAGCCTGGTTCTATCGCTGAGTACTTTGCCGAGGAGGGCGATACCGTTGTTGTTGGACAGGATCTTGCGCGTATCGTGACGGGCGAGGATGCTGGGTCTGTTAAGAAGAGCGAGGGCGAGGAGCAAAAACCTAAGGAGGAGCCTAAGAAGGAGGAGTCAAAGCCTGCTGAGCAGCCCAAGGCTGAGGAGAAGCAATCTGCTCCTGCTGCTGAGGCCCCCAAGCCTTCAAAGCCTGCTGAGTCGAAGCCTGCGCCCAAGGAGTCAAAGCCTGCACCTCCCGCCCAAGGCTCATCAAGCGGTCCCTCTCGCGGCGAGCGAGTCGTAAGTCCCCTTAACCATAACAATCCCATTCCAAACTCACCCATCATGTAGGAGAAAATGACACGCATGCGCAAGACCATTGCCGCCCGTCTCAAGCAATCCCAAAACACCTGCGCCTCCCTAACAACCATCCAAGAAGTCGACATGACGAACATCATCGCCTGGCGCGCCAAGTACAAAGAAGAAGTCGCTGAAGAGCACGGCGTTCGACTGGGTTACATGGGCGCTTTCACAAAAGCTACTACACTCGCCGCGCAAAAAGTTCCCCAGATCAACGCTATGATCGACACAGAGAAGGAGATCATCACGTATCGCGATTATGTCGATGTTAGTATTGCTGTTTCGGCGCCTAAGGGCTTGGTTACGCCTGTTTTGAGAAATACGCATGAGTTGAGTATTGTTGAGTTGGAGAGGGAGGTTGCTAGTGCTGCTAAGAAGGTAAGTTTGCCAGAATTGGGAGGGAGAGATGATACTGACTGTTGTAGGCCCGTGACGGAAAGCTCACTATGGAGGACATGGAGGGCGGAAGCTTCTCCATCAGCAACCCCGGTATCTTCGGCTCCATGTTCGGAACTCCCGTTATCAACTACCCCCAGGCCGCTGTGTTCAACATGAACGGCATCCGTCAAGAAGTCGTCGCCATCAAGGGCGAGGCCGTCATCCGACCTGTAAGTCCACCCCTCTCTGACCTATTGTTCGAAGCTAATTGTTGGCAGATGATGTACATCAGCTTGACCTACGACCACCGTCTCATTGACGGCAGAGAGGCTGTCACCTTCTTGAACACTGTCAAGAAGTACATTGAGGATCCTTCGCGCATGCTGCTTGTCTAAAAAGTTGTTGTGTTAGAGTAGAGTAGAGAGTTCATTTGTATGCTAGAGCGATTGGGTTTAGACGGAGGAATGGACATTGTTCTGCATGGCTGGCGCTTTTGTAGAGTTGGAGTAATGCAGATGTTTACTACGTCGCATGTATGTGTTTCTGTCGTGCGATTTAGGAAGTGAGGAGACCTAAATAAGTACTGTGTCTATGATCCAAGCCATTCCCAACTTATGAGTACATCATAGCGCTTAAGGTTAAGAGCAAAGTTTCCGCCCAAATGGCATAAGCTGGCCACAAGGAGAGTTCTGTTTTTTGAACCCGGAGCCGTGCTTCAACATCCGGTTGTGTCTGCAATGTGTGGACCATACTCTACGCCGTAATCTCGCTCTTCATACAAAGCGTCCCATCCTTCTCAACAAGAACATCCCAAGTCTTTCCGCCTTCAGCCTCCTGTATAGCCGAGGTCCGTATGTTATACGTCTGACCAGCATAGAGAGGTGACATAGCTCTATATGTGATTCCTCTTGGGCTTCCGCCATTCCCATGAATGTCCCGCCAGTAGTCTAGCAGATTGATGAGGTTGAGAGGGCCATGAACAACTTCAGCGGGATGACCTTCGACGTTGCGAGTCCAGTCTTGGTTGTAGTGTATCATGTGTCCGTTGAACGTCAGAGCTGAGAATCTGAAGAGGCCGACTGGCGACCAGCGGAGTTCTCTTATGGGAACACCTAGTTCTCTTAGCCAATATATGTTGGTCATCTCCCGCAACACTTACCTTCACTCTTGGTATCCAGGTCCCTAATCGATGACGGCCCACGAACACCATCATCAAGCAGTCTTGGCTCCTCTCTCACAGCATTAGGATCAATCTCAGGTCTAAACACCCAGGACCTCCGATCCGTCAATGCCAAACCTTTCGGCCCCCAAAACTCCTTCTCAACCTCCACAAGAACCATCTCCCCCGCCGATCGACTCTTCTTCGGCGCCGCGCTCAGCAACCTCGTCCTCTCTTCAACCTGATCACCTACCCGAAGCGACACATCACTAGCCCATGTCATCTTACCTCCAGCCCACATCCTCCGTGTAAATGGCTTCGAGGCATTAAACGTAGTATCACTTCCATCAGGTCCAAGTTCTTTTTCTGTTCCATTTGGTGTGAAGTATACAAGATGATAACCTGGTGGTATGGGTGTTCCTTCAATTGGCGGTTCTTCAGATACGTCTTGGCCGTTGAGTGTTGGGCGATTGAGCGTGAGAGCTAGTTTTTGGAGTTGGTTTGCATCGAAAGTTTGACGACGAATGATGGATTTACTGGAGAATGTTTCTAGCAGGTGAGACGCTGCGTCTGAGGCAGTGGCTTTGAAATTGCTGAAGCGGGACATGATGGCATGTGTAAGTGAGATGCGGGGTGAAGCTTGGAGGGGAACCGTAAATAGATATGCAGTTGTTGATCGGCCAATTGCTCAAGTTGCCGATATCTCAGTAAAAGGTCAGGACGGTTTGCCGAGATTTGAACAGGGATCATTTATTTGCAATTCACGGTTGGCTCTTCCAACAGTTACTGTCCGGAGTGTGAAGCTTGGAGTCTTCATACAGACATGTGACGGAGTAGCCAGAGGGAGGATTCAGTCATGAGCTCCCTTCGTGAATTAACCTAAAATAGGTGGTAGAACAACAGCTAATATGATTCTCATTAATATAAAACACAGATTTCGTCCTCAAATTGTCTTCTGTCTCCAGCAGTTGTCAACATCAACATCTCAAGTCTCTCGTTAAGTCGTAAAGCTCCGGCTCCACTTTCGGCAGGCGGTCAACTTCCGGGTACTAGGGGATTCAATCTCCGACCAATCACATCGTCTCCATTATTATTCCGCTCAGATTTCCCCAGGAATTTTTTGTGACACATCTCCGAGGCCGGCTTCGCAAAAAAAGAAACATGAAGCTATCCCCAACCTAAAACTCGCACTCTTTCCATCCACCCGACACTGTCGCTGTCTCGATCCAGAATTGACTTTCTGGTATGGTATTTGTTCTTGGTTTCTGATTAAGCTTTCGCAATGGTTGCCTTTGTAAGTATATCCTCTCTGAGCCTGGCTGCGATGACTACCCATCATGGGACCGCCACTCCCCCCAAGCTCTTGACCACTCCCTTCAATCTTCTAGAACCTATACTGATAATGCTTTTAAGAGGAGAGCAGTCGCTCTCAATGCTGTCGCCGTTGCGCGACTCCAATCTCGAACCTTGACATCCCGCTCTCGATCCCTCGCCATCGCCACACAATGCCGCGCCTACACATCGCCGAGTTCCCGACGACAATATGCTTTTCACTCACAACTCGAGAATTCTCCTACTCCGACCCCTTCAGCTTTCCAGTACCAGCGAGCGCCTTTGGTGGAGAACCCCCAGACTCTCGTGGAGAAGATCGCCCAGAAATACGCCGTTGGCCTCGCTCCCGGCAAGAAGATCAAGGCTGGAGACTATATTACTCTTAAACCGCAGCATTGCATGAGTCACGACAATACCTGGCCTATTGCTACGAAATACGCATCGCTTGGTGCTTCTAAGATACATGATAATCGCCAACTTGGTGAGTGGTTGTGTCCCCTGGACTGAAGATGATATCTACCTCTTACCATGGGGGACGTCTTGCGGTGGTAATGGCCCCACTAACTCCCTAAAAGTGTTCACATTAGATCATGATGTGTCGAATAAGTCAGAGAATAACCTCCGAAAGTACTCTTTAATTCATGAGTTCGCCGAGAAGCATGGGATTACGAACTATCCTGCCGGGAGGGGAATCGGACACCAGATTATGGTGGAGGAGGGTAAGAATGGACTGACCTGGCGTGAGAGACTGGTTACTAACGCACGGATAGGATACGCCTGGCCAGAAACAGTTTCCGTGGCGAGTGACAGCCATAGCAACATGTACGGTGGAATTGGTTGTCTAGGAACGGCTGTCGTTCGTACAGACGCAGCCTCCATCTGGGCTACCGGACAAACCTGGTGGCAGGTCCCCCCCGTTGCAAAGGTAACTTTCACCGGCATCCTACCCGCGGGCGTTACCGGTAAGGATGTCATTATCGCTCTTTGCGGCCTCTTCCGCGATGATCAAGTATTGAACCACGCCGTCGAGTTTGCCGGTGGTGAGAGTCTCCCCATCGATGACCGCTTGACCATCAGCAACATGACAACAGAGTGGGGTACCCTCGCAGGTGTTTTCCCTGTTGACGATATGCTCATCTCATGGTACCGCGGCAAGGCCACCACCAACGCCATGTTTAACAGCTCTTCAAAGGACCGCATCAACCACAAGCGAATCGACGAGCTCGAGCAAAACAGAATGTCTGCTGACCCCGGTGCCACATACGCCAAGGAGCTCTACCTCAACCTATCTACTCTATCACCAATCGTCTCAGGACCCAACTCTGTCAAGGTCGCCACTCCCCTGAACAAACTCGAGGCTGAGAACATCCCCGTGAACAAGGCTTACCTTGTATCTTGCACCAACTCTCGAGCTTCTGATATCGCAGCTGCTGCTCGTGTCTTCCGTGAGGCTGCTAAGGAGGGCAAGCCTGCCAAGGTTGCGCCAGGTGTCGAGTTCTACATCTCTGCGGCGTCCATCCCTGAACAACAGATTGCCGAGGAGGCTGGAGACTGGCAGGTCCTGGTTGAAGCTGGCGCTATTCCCATGATGTCAGGATGTGGACAATGTATCGGTTTGGGAACTGGTCTTCTTGAGCCTGGTGAGGTCGGTATCAGCGCCAGTAACCGTAACTTCAAGGTAAGCTATCATTACATTGAACTATGACCTGAAGCTAACATTAATCCAGGGACGCATGGGTTCCACATCGGCAAAGGCATACCTCTCTAGCCCTGAGATCGTGGCTGCCAGTGCTCTCCAAGGCAAGATTTCTGGTCCTGGCTGGTACCAGAAACCTGAGGGTGTTGAGAAGGTCATCATTGGCGAGGGAAGCGGTGACTTTGTTGCTGACAAGGCTCTGTCCATTGAGGATGCTCTCGACAAGATCATCAACGAGGCTGATGCTTTGATCGCCGCTGCTGAGAAGTCAGAGGGTGCCGCTACGGAAGCTAGCCCTGCTGCGTCCGAGGAGGAGTCCCTGACTGAGATCCTCCCCGGTTTCCCTGAGAAGGTCGAGGGTGAGATTGTCTTCTGCGACAGCGATAACATCAACACCGATGGCATCTATCCCGGTACGTCAAGCCATTCTCATCACTAAATACTCCACTAACGACTCGATAGGCAAGTACACATACCAGGACAACATCTCACCAGAGAAAATGGCCGAAGTCTGCATGGAGAACTACGACACCGAATTCGGCAAAATCGCCCAACCCGGCGACATTCTCGTCACCGGTTTCAACTTCGGCTGCGGCTCCTCGCGTGAACAAGCCGCCACCGCCATCCTCGCCAAGAAGATCCCCCTCGTTGTCTCCGGCAGCTTCGGCAACATCTTCAGCCGCAACAGCATCAACAACGCTCTCATGGGCGTCGAAGTGCCCCGTCTCGTTGAGCGTCTTCGCGAGACTTACAAGAACGATACCGAGAAGCCGCTTACTCGCCGTACGGGGTGGAAGTTTGTCTGGGATGTTCGAAGGTCCAAGGTCGTTGTTACGGAGAAGGATGGGAAGCAGTGGGAGCAGAAGGTTGGGGAGTTGCCTGCTAATGTGCAGGAGATTATTGCTAAGGGTGGTCTGGAGAAGTGGGTTAAGTCGAAAATTGAGGCGTGAACGTGTGATTTTGTGTAATATAGAGGGTATTTAGATGTTGGAAATAGTAAAAGTCTTGAACCTCATGGCACTTGATCTCCATACATCCCTCAGCCATATCGACCAACAACAAGGAGTTAAGTACCCTCGTTAGTAACTCCTCGGTAACTCAAGAACCTTCTCACTGATATAATTCAATATCATCTCTCTACTAACCGGTGCAATCCTCGGAACAAGACACTCCCTAAACCACCTCTCAACATCATACTCCACCGCATACCCCATCCCCCCATGGGTCAACACCGCCCTCTCGCACGCCGTAAACGCCGCTTCAGCAGCCATGTACTTTGCACTATTCGCCGCAATCCCAACCTCATCCTGTCCCACCTCTCCACTCTCATCGTACAACCTCGCCGCATGATACGTCGCTAGCTTCGCCGCTTCAAGCTTCATGTACGCATCTGCCAACGGATGAGCAATCGCTTGATTCATCCCAATTTGTCGTTTAAACACAACGCGAGTTCGTGCGTAGGATGCTGCTTTTGAGAGGGCTGCGTAGCCGAGACCGAGGGCTTCACCGGCTAGGAGGCAGCGCTCGGCGTTCATTCCGTGGAGAATCATTTTGAACCCCTTGTCTTTTTCGCCGATGAGGGAAGAAGCTGGGATTGAGTAGTTGTCGAAGAATACTTCATTTGCGTCGACGGCTCGACCGCCCATCTTTTTGATCCGGCGCATTTCGAGACCTGGTTGATTGCGATCGAGATCGACGCAAAACAGGGAGAGACCTTCGCTTGGCTTCTTGACTTTGTCTAGTGGTGTCGTTCGTGCGAGGAGGATCATTTTTGACGCTACTTGTGCACAAATTATCCAGATCTTCTGACCCGTAACGCTGAATGATCCGTCCGAGTTCTGCCTCGCTGTCGTTTCCAAACGGAGTGTATCAAGTCCAGCGTTCGGTTCAGTAACTCCAAAGCACACTCTATACTCCCCCGACACAATCTTCGGGATAGTATCCTCCAATTGCTCTCTCGACCCAAACTTGGCAAGAGGTTGCGTCGCGTAGACATTAGCATGAATGCTCTGCGCCCCAGCCATTCCGGCACCTGACTCCGCGATCGTCTGCATCATCATCGTGGCCTCTGAAATTCCCAAATCTGAGCCCCCCAGGGATTCTGAAAGTGCAATACCAAGCCAACCAGCTTTTGCAAGAGCTGCGTGGAACTCCTTTGGGTCTTGTTCATCTTGATCGTGGGATTGCCAGTATGTGTTGGGAAATTCAGCGCATATCTTGCTGATGGCGTCACGGACCGTTAGTTGGTTGTCTGAGAAGCCTGCTAGGCTCATGAGATGTCTTGGAGGTGTTGTTGAGAAGGCGTGTTTTTGTGCTGGGCGGAGATGGATGAGGCGTCGTGAAGCTAATCGCGACATTTTGGCGGCCAGATCACGCAGAGTCTTGAGATTGAGTGTTTTTGCAGTGCTTTAGCTAATTGATAAATTGATTTGATTGTCTCGGGGGAGATGGTGCATTTGATGAAACGTGATGATTTAAAGTCTCCTTTGTTGTATGATGATGAGATGCGGAGAGGAGCTCGAGGCAAGGTGCCAAAAATACCTAGTCTAAGACCCATTAAGTCTACACTAAATTTACCTAAGTATTTTTATCATCTAGGATAGATAGCCTTAGCTAAGGTAGTGGTTGTAACATGCGCTGCAGTTACTGTGACAGAAGCCCACAACAGACAGATGAGCACGCTTGAGAAGCCTCTAAATCACATCGGTGTTGTTTATTTAACCATTATTAGATTACATGAGGTCCAGGATTCTCCATCACAGCTTTGACTTTTAAGTAATAATACACTGATGTCACATGTCTTATCAATGGAAGAGTTCTGGCGAGTCCGATCTCGGCCAAGTGCCAAAACTGCCTGATTAGGAAGTAAGTGTTACACTCACAACGCCGTCTGGGCCATTCTATAAAATGTATATAACATTCTTGTGACAAGTCTGCGCAATGCTCAATAACATATGATTCCTTGAAGCATCTCGTCTGCATTTCGCTTGTTGATGATAGTGCTGTCAAAGACTTATCGGCTCTAGTCGGATATCCATGGTCTTCGGATGACAGATCTACACCCCGCCATCGCCCTCATCTTGACATTTCGCTCACTCATCACCATCCAACAATCAACAAAAGACAAAGAGCCAATCCACCCAAAATGACAAGAACACCAGTCTCTACAAAGAAGGCCCCCGCCGTGCCGCACAGCCTGATGAATCAGGCTATCATCGCCAATGGCTTCGTCTTCACATCCGGCGGCGTCGCAATGGACCCCAAGACGGGCAAGATGATTGACGGCGACATCGAGGCTCACACTGTACGTCAATTCCTCTCCCAAAACCTATAATCAATTACTAATTGAGACCTCTCAGCGCCAAATCATTTCCAACCTCGGCGCCATTCTTGACGAGGCTGGCTCGAGCCTCAATGATGTGATTGAAGTCAACATCTACTTGTCTGATATGAAGTACTACGCCAAGATGAATGAGGTCTATGCTGAATATTGGGGTGATATCAAGCCTGCTAGAACGTAAGTCAGTTGCGGGATGTTTATGGGATAAGAGTGCTGATTGTAGTAGATGCGTTGCTGTCAAGAGTCTTCCGATGAACGCCAATATTGAGATCAAGTGTGTTGGAGTCGTCACCAAGCCCAATTCAAAGCTGTGATGAAGAAAAGATCTAGTTCCTCTTCTTATTAGTAACTACGCTGGAACAAGCCATGAGCCTAAACAATGTCGTCTCTGAATATAGTGGACATGTTTGTGAAGAACAGCACATTGAAACAATCTCTCAACTGACTACTTTCAACGAGGTAAATATTTTGGGTAGTAGAGCTGCTTGTGTATGATCCTGGATAGGAATCTCCGAGAGCTCCTTGTAGGGATTCTATGGAGAAGTTTATGATCGCGAGGGCGGATACCTTCGAGTCAAAACATGGAGCATCTAAACACGAGAGAGTGAAAGAGTTATGGTTACTAGGTACTCGAATAAGGCTAGAAAAGTAGATCAAAAGTTTGACGATGCAGATGCAAAGTCGTCATCTTCACAAACCTGTTACCTTTATAAGCTCAGTAGCATACTGATCTTGACGAATCTAAAGGAATTCAATGAAAAACAACACAATTTCCCCCATTACATTAGGAAAGGCCATTCGCCATACAAAAAGTCTCTTACTTGCGGTCGTCTCTAGGACAAGCATCACCCAGGCTATTACTTGCCAACAGGAAATTTGAAAGCAGTCTAACTGCAACTTATACAACATAGTCCCCATATCATTTCCATGCGTGACCCAACACCGTTAAATGTCACTTCCATATAATGGCCTGGCTCTGAAGATCGTGCATTATATCCCTTTGCTTCCTTTCGAGACATGATTAGTTGTCCCCGACCAGAAATATCGTGAGTGTTTGTCCGAGACATATTCCTTGAGCTTACAAGGCACCAGGAGGCTCAACTGCCGATCTCACCACCGTTGGCATTCCTTGATGCCCAAGATGGCGTTTGCCCTTATAGATATAAAGTCAGAGTGACCTGCTGAGTTCCCGGATATGTTGGGGGTTACAGAGGGGAGAACTGGATGTCGCGAAGACTTGAATAAACTGTGCTTGAACCAGCATATTGAGTCATTTATAAGCTCATGAATGCCCTAGCGTTCTTCCCCATCGTAAGCCTTCCAGCTCGGCAGGGCTTATGCGTATGACAGTGAAAGTAAGTTATGAATCTGTGGCATGGTTACTGACTGATTTTCGGAGTCATGTCACATATATGGCCGTAATCACTCATGTCCGTTCCAAGACCCAGACCGAGTCGACTTCCATCCTGATTTAAGCTCTTCAAATTTGCTAGAGGAGGAACCAATCCACCAGTATAGTAGTTCACAAGAAGATCAGTAACAAGCCTCCCACGACTAACCCTAAAGTGATGAGCGCGGACGAAGCAAAGCATCGAACAGCATTACTTCCCTGAGGAACATCAGTAGGCTCTTTCCCACCTGTCCCACTTGTTCCCATGAAGTTGGAAGATTCAGTCATGATAAGACGCTCCAAACCTCCCTCAATCCTATCCAGCGGTGCAACAAACGCCATCTGACTCCAACTAAACTGCGTATTCCTCCCGCCATACACAAAGACCTCAAATCTTCCTACCACTTCACTATCGATGAAGACAACCGTTCCATGGAGAACATCCGTCACCAAAGTGATATTAACAGGAGTAGAGACCTTGACAGGTTTGTGCGTGGATGAGGTGTTCACCCAGATACGACCTGGAGCTCCGGGGTCAAGACCCAGGGCGTCATCTTTGGTAACCTTGCGAAGGGGATACTCCCATCCATCAGCGGTGAAGACAAGATTTCCTTCCTTATCGAGGGTTAGCGTGTTATCAGGGCCGGAGAGGGTGAAACGACTAGTGATGGAGAGTGTGAGGGTGTAGTTCATTCCCTTGCTACCATGACCAAGATGAACTTCCTTTCCATCAGCATCTGAGCGAGTCCATGATACCAGCGTACCATTACCCTCAAGAGATAGTACCCTATCGAGATTCTGATCCGGAGCCCGAGGAGAGTAAAAGTCAACACTAGTATCACTCGTCTCCTCCAACAACTTCGGTCCCCGACTTCCACTCCACGCCCGCGCTCCTACAACAGCTATACCCCTCCGCATAGAGTAATACGCTTCAAGTTGAGTAGTCGCATCAGGGCCGTTATCGTTCCACGCAGCCAACGTAGCACCCCTCAATCTCTCCTCATCATTCTTGAGTTGCAGACTCGTGTTCACGGGGTTAAAATCAGCAGGCGTCCACTGCCACTCATCCTTATCTGCAAAGTTGAAGACACGACCCTCGTTAAAGAACTGCGGGTATCGCGCGGGTAGAATTGGCATGTGGTCGTTTTTGAGACTTGTGTAGGCCCACCAGTCTTCTGAGTTGATAACATCGTAGCCATCCTTGACGAGTTGTACGGGGTCTGATTGACCGTACTGCCAGTGCTGAATGATGACGTCTTTATCGATTGTCTGGTTTCGTTTCGATGGTTCGTAAGTACCCCAGATTCGACTTCGCTTGTTGGCTGTAGAGTTGATGAAACGGCTCATTTTGTTGACGAAGGTGATGTAATCATCTGCAAGCTCAGCGTCGTACTCGTCAGCGCCAATATGAACTTCCTTCGTCTTGAACCACGGTAGAAACTCTTTCCAGATACTCTGTACCGTTGGTAAGGTATCCGGATGTGTCAGATTCAACAAGTCCTTCTTTGCCAAGGCTAGTTCGGGTTTCCACTTGGTGAGATACAAAGAGTGACCTGGTGCCTCAATCTCTGGAATGACTGTTACGCCTCGAGACGCGCAGTGACTCTGTAGTTCCATGAAGTCGTCTTTCGACAGTGTCTCGTTCTCACGTCCATGAAGAATACCCCTCAGCGATTTATCCTCCGGCAACAGCGAAAAATGCGAGTAAACATCCCGCCAACTCTCATTCTTGCCACGATTTAGTGGATAATTATCACTGAGATGATAGTGAAATTCATTCATTTTGAAGAACGAAGCATAGCTGCAAAGCTCCTTCAGAAAATCCTTCGAGTACCACTTTCTCCCTGCATCAAGCATATATCCTCTCGTAGCATAAGCCGGAGCATCTCGACCAAGAGTACTCGTAATCGTCCCATTGCCAGCGAGGAGAAGTTGAAGAAATGTTCTGGTTCCCCACCACATTCCTCGAGCGCCTGATCCGCCGATGAAGAGGCGATTGGAGTTAGTGATGATCTCGTAGCCTTCTGATGTCGGTTTTCCGTTCTCGTATGTGAGATCAGAAGATTCTCCGGTGTAAGAACCAAGGGAGATTCCGCTGGCATTGGCAGGAAGTTCATCGACACGCTTTAGTGTCCAGTTAGATCCTGTAATCTTGGCGAGATCATTTTGAAAGGTGGTCGCGAACTCGTGTGCGGTAGGCGGAATCAACGTGAGGCCATCTTTATCCGACACAGACGCAAATTCATCGTCGATGTATATGATCTTCGGGCTTGAATCAACAGACCAAGTCTCTTCCACAAAAGAATCAGCTGTCTCAAGGATTGGAGGAATGAGATCTTGTGCTACAGTCGAAGCAAGCAGAAGGCCTGCCACCAGATGTTCCTTCAACATGACGCCACTTTGCAAAATGTCAAGATGCAGAGTATAAGTTCTTGACTCCCATTATAATTCAATAGTGGTGTCGTACTGATCAATTCTCCTCTTTGTCGATCATGGTGAGATCTGGTCTTGACTCCGCAACAAGTGCGGGGACGTTACTTGATTGTAACATACGCGGATGTAACTGTAACCATGAGTTCTTATCATCCATTCGCAAAAGATCCCGAGGCACACCTTCTTGTTTAAGCTTGGTCTTTAAGTTGGCTACCCTGGTCTTGTTTCAATTTATGACCGTCCAAACTTCAAAACTTGTAAGACGCTTTAAGTTCACGATGCTATTAGCAGCCCGCCATTAGTTTCATTAAAAACCCACGCTATATAGGATTGCTACATGACTACATGCTGGCCATAAGGTTAAACTTTAGGCTGGCTATATAGGATTGAAAGATATGTTTCATGAGATTCAGGAGACGAAAGGCCGAAATGGAAGTGTAAATCAAGTTTTGGGTCAAGTGCTCGATCATGGTTAATTTATTACATCAGACGACAAAAACACAACAGTTCAATCTCATAAATGATTATCTATTCTAACATAGTTATTAATACCCAGAAGACCAAATCAATTTTCTTTTCCACGACCGTTAAACTTAAGGCAACTCATACCTCTCTATCAGCGGCCTCTTCTGCTGTACATGATGAGCATACAACTCATATATCCGCCTCTCATCCGCCGACATCTCATACGGCGGCAACTTGTGTCTAGGAACATGCATCTCCTGCGGTGGAAGATCACTCGGCGGCCAATCTATAGAAAACCCATCGAATGGCTTCTTCTTCAGCGTGACTTTCGGCGGGTGACTTCTGCGTTTCCGTCGCCAGATGAAAACACCAATGCCAAGAAGTACAAGTCCAAAGGCAGAGCCAAAACCAATCCCCATTCCAACCTGTGAAGCTGTCGGCATAAATGGTTTCTTTTCATCTTCGTCCTTTTCTGTCTTTGGAGCTTTTTTGCTCGGGGTACTTAATGGCGCTGCTTCATCGTTCCAGGCAGCAGCCCACGACATCTCCCAAGCATTCGTCCCAAAATGGCCATCGCTGTTTTCAACGCTCATGTCATCGGATCCACTAGCTTGGACGACTCGAGCGCCTTGGAGTCTGGGACCTGGTGCTTGAGCTAACCACCATCTGTTAACATTAGGGCCCCAATTTGCGCCGACGAAAGCATCTTGAAGAAAAGCACGCCCGAGAACGTATCGCCCGTTATCGTTGACATGGCACGGGAAGTAGGGAACTGGACTGTCAACAATGGGCTCGGAGAGTGTGAGGTTGAGATGCATGAGCGGGACGCGAATCTTGGTGAGATCAGTTATGTCTCCGTCGGAGAAGGCAAACGATAGAGCTGTAGCCGAATTGACAATCCTTTCGTAATCTTCTGAATCAGCATCCCATAAATAAAGACCAAGATCTTTGTTAAAGGTGATAGGGAGATGCTCGGCGATACTGTCACAAGTCGATTTCGGAAAGGTAAGATATGGCGAACAACCATCTATCGTGACGTTAAGACCCTTGCCCAACGTCGAATTCCCCTTTGCGAGAAGACCCTCCTTCGCTTTTGGCGGGTTCTTTCCGAAACCCTCGATAGCGATATCATGGAGTTCAATGCCTCCCTCTCTAGGACTTCCCGGTGTAATGAGCACGTTTCCGATAATACGGGTCCTGTCATAACCACCAAACACAAGAGACCCAGGAATCCAAGGATCAGGTGACCCAATGTGCATGCCAAAGCTGTTTGCGGATGTCAAGTCCCTGTCCCATAGAAATCCAGGCAGAAGACTCGCGTTGAAAGAGGACTTTTTATCGGGTTGGTCGAAAGATTGGTTGATGGCATTTGGGGCGCCTACGCCTAGGCATCCCACGGACAAAGGCACCGCTTTACCATCTGGATATTTGATCTTTGCATGGTTAAGAAGAGCGATGCTCGCATTAGCGACATTGATGCCATTAATGATGATGTTGTCTCTGTACCGAACTCCTGTATCACCCTTGAGTTCAACACCCTGCATGAAACCATCCAGCTCAACCGAGCGATTCCTCTCATTCCGATACCCCGTGTCCTTATTATAAGTTCCAGCTTTCGAAGCAAAACACGTTTCGCCTTCACAGTAATCATCGCTGATCACCCACGTCTCCCAAGTACCCCCAGGAAAAAGCGCTATAGATTGATCCTTTGATCCAATCTGAACTTTAACAGCGTTCCAGGGCCCATCCGGCCCGTAACTTTCATCAGACCATTCGACCTCTCTTGGAGTGCGAATAGCGTATGTAAAAGTGAAGAGAAAGAAGAGTGTCCAGACCATGGTCTACGACCCGCGGCGTAGTGAGAGAATCGTGTTGGTTCGTGAGGTAAGACGGAAAGGAAATAAAATATTGTTGGAACCAACACGATCAGAACATGCAAGAAAGAGAGAGGCGTAGGGAAACAAGAGGATAAGAGAGTGGGCGGTTGGAGTATGAAGTGGAAATGGGTTGCTGCAAGGCACAGCCAACATCATGGCCGGGTACAGAAGGCTACCCGGTTGATGAACCTATCGCGGGCTGGTGAACTTGCAGTGGCCCACTTGGCAGTGTAAGAGAACGACCAACATGCATAAGAGCGCTGTAGGCTTTATATCCCGGCATGTGCTAGGACATTTGTATGCGAGAGATTATCCCGCAACAACTACCGGGGTTTCCGAGTCCTTGCCGCTGATATTTATATCTTCTGAATCAGGTTGTTTGCTTAGACAAGGTCGTATCACAAGAGTAAATTTGGAATCGTCATTCTTTGAAGATACACAGAACCTCCAAGAATACTACATTGGCATTTAATTTCTCGTTCGAGTCTCCAGTAAGAGCGAATTAAATAGATCAAGTCCAGCTCACCAAGACAGAATGCCAGACTCGGTGCAGACATCACAGGCCTCTCAAGTCCAGGAGCCGAAGAACGCGGCTGATCCCGCCCCTTCACGGCACAACCTGAAACAACCCCCAAGAACCATAGGTAAACTCTTTATCCGCCCAGCGCCTAATCTTCCCCAGTGATTGGGCGCTGAACCGCAGTGGGGCATCAGTGGATTAGCGGCCATCCGCATTTGATGATCTGATGAATCACCAAATGATTGGCTAATCCAGCGCTTATCGGTTCTTTGTCCCGCTGCAAGCGCTAGTGGTAAACGACGTCAAGGATGTGAACATGGTTGATCTTTGTGATGACCAGGCTTCTTTGTACTTTTGCGCTGTTGCTACGTTCTTTCATGTGCTCTATTGTTTTAATTTAGAAGTGAGATGTATTTTGAATGAAACCTTGTTCTTGGGGGATGGCGCTGTTTAAAATATGTACCTGCTCGCCTTTCTTTGTTATTGAGAAATCTTTCCAAGAAACCTGAAGTCATAATATAATCCCGGGACTTTTGTCCTCCGAACATGAACTCTCACTAGCTCAAGTCAACCAAACTCTACACATCTTCGCTCTTTGCTATCGTCTATCATGACATCCAAACGCACTCGCTTAACACCCTTCGCTGCTCTCACCATCCTTTTGTTCTTCTTCTATCTCAACCAATACCAAGACTTTGCATCTCAGTCAGCATTTTCGTTGTCGTATCAAAGCTCATCCAGTATCGACTGGTCACGCTTCGCATATACACAATATGTCACCAACAGCGAGTATCTGTGTAACTCGCTGATGTTCTTCGAAGCTCTGCAGCGTCTTGGAAGTCTACCTGATCGAATCATGATGGTCCCTGAGAGCATGCTCGAGCCAGAGATGGAGAACTCAAGCGATGCTTATCTGCTGAACAAGGCGAGGGATGAGTACAATGTTCAAGTTGTTCCAATTACTGTCCAGACGCGCTGGGCTGGAGATGGTAAGAAACACTTGAGTGATCCTGGCAACGGCACTGACGATTTTAGTAACTTGGGCCGACTCCTACACAAAGCTTCTAGCCTTCAACCAAACGAAATATGACCGCGTATTGTCCATCGACTCAGATTCTATCCTCTTACAACCCATGGATGAGCTTTTCTTCCTACCAGCTGCACCAGTGGCCATGCCTCGAGCATACTGGATATCCCCCGAAAAGATCCTCTCATCACAAGTCATGCTCATCGAACCTTCCGAGACAGAATTCTTCCGCATCATGGAAAAAGTGCAGTCAGTGAAATCTGGCGAGTATGACATGGAAATCGTCAACCAGCTCTACGGTGACAGCGCTTTGATCTTTCCACATCGTCGCTACGACCTCCTAAGCGGGGAATTCCGCAACGACAACCATGCCCACTACCTCGGTTCAGAATTGGAAACCTGGGATCCTGCTGCAGCATATAGCGAGGCCAAGCTAATTCACTTTTCGGACTGGCCACTGCCAAAACCTTGGAAGCCTATGCCTGAGGACGAGCGTCTTGGGGCGCAACCGAATTGTACGCGAACGATAAGCGGAGAAGATGACTGTACGTCGAGGATAATTTGGAATTCTCTATATACTGACTTCAGAACCAAGAGAAAGGTTTGTGCAACTCCACCAGTGGTCCCATTTCCGCATGCTGATTGGTAATTTCTAGGAAATCTGCGATTATCGTGCCGAGACAAGAGAGTCAGCCGCAAGTGGAACCATGTTGATCTAGAGATTGAGAATCAGAAGTAATCTGCCACAGGACCACGAGTTCTGTTCGGAGTTTGAATTTGTTCGACAGCAAGGACATTGTATATGATGAGTCAGAGACAAGTAATTTGGTGGCAATAGTGGTTACTGAGAGAATGGCAAACAGAACACAGAGCTCAACTGAACGTTATCGGGTGTTTCCGCCCTGTGTCATAAAGTGTTTACACGATCCTTGGACATACTTCATAACCTTCGCACATTTCTTGGAAAATTGGAAGATCTCTGGACAGAAAACACCTCATGCAAACGAATTGTCCTCATCTTCGATGACTTCGCACGTTCAGAGATATCACAACTTCATAACAGTAAACCACAAAGGAATTCAAATAAACGAGAAAACACGTAAAGCCTCTGTTAGAACAAATGAACAGATCCAAGTCACATCCATCGCTGCTGAACTGCGTATATAATCACACTCACCCTCCCTGATTAGACACTCATCATCGAGCACTCAGTTCACAGCAAATCTTATCAAAGTTTCTCATCAATGCTATTATCGATCACACATAACATGTCCCTACTATTAATCATGTCTCCCTTCACAAACATCTTGCAGAGACTCAAAGAGCTTTCTTCTCCTAAGTATTCTACCAAGGAAGCCCAACTACATCCTTTCGCAAGCTCCCAGACTCTCGACTTTATTACAAAGGTAAACGCAAGCCCCAACTTCCCCTTGAACCCCAAATATGAGAATCACGCTAACAAAAACGCCGAAGGCATCGTGACGGAGAGCTTCTGGCCTAACATCCGGAAGCACATCCTCAGCGATGATCCCAACACTAAACCCATGAAAGCTATCTGTGCCATCTGTTGGGATGAACTTCACGTAACATGTGTTTCCTCCCCCGATGAGGAACTAGACATTGCTCTTGTTGCTCCCTGCGGTCACATCATGTGTCCAAGATGCTGGCCACGCAAGGTCTTCGACTACTACGCCGAAAACTTCGTCGCAAAGCGCAAGTGCCCTATTTGCAAGACCGGACTTGAATGTGTGGTCTGCAAAAAGACTTGTAACAAAGAGATGATCCCCACGTATGGTGGAAAAGCTAGAATCGAGTCTTTTCCGGAGACTGCTCCGGAGTGTGGACGAGAGTACCGTCCTTGCTGTTAGGGCTGTTCTGGGATTATTGATCGGGACGCCGATGGCTTTTGGTTTGAGAACATTGAGGAGCGGGAGAGCATGAATAGCTCTTGAATGTGAAGTTGCAAAGTGTAAGATGGGTTGAGGAGAATTGGTTAATCTGCTGGACAGATTGAAGAACTTAGGAAGCTTTGGTAGGATTACAGTTAGCAGTGGTACTTGTTTCTGAGGATTTTGTTTTTGTAGTTTTAGGGCTCGGCGTTTAAACAGATTGAAAAATTGATTGCACGATTGAGTGTCATATCTTCACCTCATTTTAGTATTTCTTATTTCTTAATGAAAATTCCTGGGTCAGAATTCACTGCAATTTCATTACCTAAGTAATTATGCCCTATTGTGTCCCAAACTCATCATTGAAACCATCAACCAGGCGTAAGTTATGTTCAAATGCACAAAAGAAGAACTCCAAGATTCCTAGAATAATATCGGTACTAAAGTAAAGTTTGACAATGTCGAGACTGCGAAAAAAAGCATCTTTCGGCGGAGGCGTTGTCAGGAACTCAGGGCTTGACAGAAGCTTATACATACCACGCTTGAAATTACCAAGGCCCTTAGGTCTTCTTTTGAATACTGTCATAGAGTACTGAGCGAAAGAGGCAACAAGGCCCCAGTACGAGGCTGGTAGACTAATGTTATGAGTATAAGAAGCGTAACAAATTGCACTACATGACCGATTGAGTTGTAAGTACTGCGCAGGGAGCTATCGTTCATCGATGTATGCCGAGGTTGGCCGGAATCAGGACCCGCATGTTCCATAAGCATCTCGACATATGTAGCGTGTACTACAAGACATCTTTAGTTGGGGTCGATTCTGTTGAGAAGCTAGGGATTTCTTCCGTAATGGGAACATATATCCTTGGTGCCCCTCAGTGCTATTGTCATCTTAGATGATGAGGGGGTCGTTCAGCCAAAGACCCAAAGACTGTTCCTCGGGGGGAAGTTTGGATACTTGGGAGGATTAATAAGTACAATACTTCTCTGAACTTTGGACGCGAGACAAGGGATATTGCGCTGGATATGTCTGAACTCAAGTGCCTAACTGACAGATCTGCCTCATTGTCATCCGCCATCGAGCTAACGTGCAAAAGCCGGGTGCTTGATGGCTGTGTTGAAATGCAAGTTCCAGTGCGGCTGAGCATCTAACTTTATTTAGCAACACCCCAGCTCGGCAAGCAGCCAAGAATCTAGGCACAATGACCCTTATAAATAATTTCCCCTTGCCATCATTGTGAACTGGTTCAGATCAAATATACAAAAAATGAAGAGCTTCGATCAAGTCTGGCGCCGACCTAGAACCTCAAGTCCAATGAGCAACCTAGTGGCGGAACCTGCACGAAACGACTTCCCAGACGGTGTGAAAATCTGGCACAGTCCTGAAGACGCAGAAGTAGACATCTGCTTTATCCACGGTCTGTCAGGCAATCGCGATAAGACTTGGACTGCCCATGGCCAACCCAACCCCTGGCCCGCCAAATTACTTCCATCCCGACTGGCCAAAGCTCGTCTTCTCACTTACGGCTACGATGCGTACGTTGTGAAGAAGTGTGTTTCTTCAACAAATCGACTAATCGACCATGCCAATAACTTACTGCACGACCTTACCGCTGAACGCTCATCTTCTAACACCATCAATCGACCTATTATCTTCATTGTGCACAGCTTTGGCGGTATTGTTTGCAAAGCAGCGTTGATTATCTCACGACAAAGTCTCGAGTCTCATCTTCGGCAAGTGTTCAACTGCACCAAGGGCATTGCGTTCCTTGGAACTCCGCACCGGGGTTCATGGGCTGCTGACTGGGCGAAAATACCTGTTTGGGCGATGGGTCAAGTCAAATCGACAAACCGCAACATACTGGATGTTTTACAGATCAACAACCAATATCTCGAGTTCATTCAAACATCGTTCCTATCGATGCTACGAGAGCTTCACGAAAGTGGTCGGCCTCTGCAAATCACCTGTTTCTTCGAAGAACTGCCCATGCCTGGAGTAGGCACCATTGTGGCCAAAGAATCAGCCTCGCTTGAGGGCTACAGCGCCTTCAGCGTCCACGCAAACCACTCTGACATGGTGAAGTTTGGCTCAGCCGAGGAAAACGGGTTCAAGAGACTGCTGGGGGAATTGGTAAGGTGGGAGGCCATGCTTGGAACGGGTGACTCAACTGTCAGGCCTGTGGCTGAGCTAGAGTTGGATGGGAAAACGCCAAATGCTACCCCATCACTTCAAACAACAGCTGGCCATATTTTCAATACGAGTGGAGGGACGCAGCACAACAACACAGGAGGGGGAAATCAGTTCTTTGGGAACTTCGATGGGCCTGTCTATTTTGGTTTGCCATCAAATAAATAATTAGTTTTATAGAGAATTTAGAAGGTTTCCTGCATTGATTCGCCATTGCTCATGAAGTTTTGTGTCGTATCTCAAGAGGGGAACCACACCTTGTGGCTGAAAAAAGGTGTTAGTGATCCAATCAGCCAACAGCACTAAGGCAGATTGCCGATCATTTCACAACAGGGCGTTCTGCTTGGACAACGCATAAAGCACTGCCTCTGAAGACGGGCAAAGGTGTTCTAGGACTCCAGCTGAAAGACCAATGGCGCTAAAACAAATATTGAGGAAAAACAGGTTTTGGCCAATTTTTGGTAGCTTTTCCGGCCTTGTAGACAGTCACTCACCAAAACCTGCCCGTATCCAATCCTGTTCTCAGTGGAGTGAGATGCACAACAAGATAAGCTTCAGCTCCTGGCCAGAACCAACTGCAGATAACACATAACAAACACCATTATTGAAGCATACCGACTGCTTAGAAGATTACCCATTTACTCGCTGTTAATCGTCTATCCGTTTGACATGACCCGTCGTCAGGCGAGGTATGGCGAGTACAGCCCGAAATCCAGGCGACCCCTCGCCGCAATCGTCGAGATGTGATATTATTAGTCGAAAACCCGTGAAGAACTGCCAGGAGCTCGTGGAAGAACAAACGAGTACAGTATTGGAAGCATGCAACAGTGATGACAACCCAGGCGATGATACTCCGGTGTCGACCACTGGAAATCAGTTCAACATTTCCGGAGGGACTCAGTACAACAATCTAGGAAACGGCAACCAATTTCACGGTAACCAGTTTCATGGCGATGTAAATTTTGTTGAAAGTAATGGGGGCAACGGTAAGTCAAAACGTTCTTGCCTTACACCGTTTTCTAACTTTTTAACGAAGGGAATCAATCTCAAGAAAGAAGGAAGGCCCAGGTCCTGAATCGTCTCGCAACTTCCCCATACCGCGACCGGAAGGATCGGAATCCCTCTGCTGTCCGAGGGACCTGCGAATGGTTCATCTCTCATCATCTTTATCATGAATGGCTGGGCCAAGAAGCCTCAAAGATCCTCTGGGTCTCTGCTGATCCTGGATGCGGGAAATCAGTACTCGTCAAACACCTCATTGACTCGATCATTCAGACTACAGACTCTCGGATCGTCTGCTATTTCTTCTTCAAGGATGATTTCGCCGATCAAAAGAGTCTTCTCAGTGCCCTGAGCTGCATCCTTCAGCAGCTCTTCATGCAAGACAAAACGCTACTATCGGACGAGATCCTCTTACAATTTGATGCCAACGGCCAATGGATAACTGGGTCTTTTGTTGAGCTATGGCAAATTCTCATCAAGGTTGCCGAGAGCAATTCCAGTACAGAAATAATTTGTCTCGTTGATGCAGTCGATGAGTGCAATGAACATGAGAGGAATCATTTCTTCAAGGCTCTGTGTGAGCTCTATGGCTCCAAGAAGAGCCCAAACCTGAAGTTCCTCATCACAAGTCGACCTTATCGAGAAATAAGTATGGGGTTCAAGCCACTGGAGAACTTGAAATTGCCAGTCATTCGCCTCAGTGGCGAGAGCGATGCTGAGATGAGAAAGATCGTCAAGGAAATAGACATCGCCATAAGAGAAAGAGTCAGGACTATCGGAGTCCAGCAGAGACTCACAGGTGATGAGCAGAGCATACTAGTCACCCGGCTTTTGTGCGTTCGGAATCGAACATATCTCTGGGCGCACCTGACATTGGATTTGATTGAGCGTGAGCTTGACATAAACAAAGAGAAGATTATCGACATTACATCACATCTCCCCCAAACCGTTAACGAAGCCTACGAGAGGATACTGTGCAGAACCTTCAGTACTGAAAAGGCAACCAGGATGCTGCACCTGATCCTCGCCGCAAAGCGCCCCCTTACGGTGGGAGAAATGATTGTTGCCCTCGAACTTCAGCAGCATCACAAGTCTTTTGATGAGATCGAGCTAGAGCCTAAAGATCGCTTCCGTGACAAGATCAGAGATATTTGCGGATTGGTGACCGTCAACGACTCACGAATCTTTCTTCTTCACCAGACTGTCAAGGAGTTTTTGATTTCTATGGACCGCACCGAACCCGCCAGTCCCAGATGTCTAAGCTGGAAACACTCAATACTCGTAGGCGACCCTAACCTGACTTTGACCAGTGTCTGTGTCTGGTGTCTCCTCCTGGGCCACTCAAAGAAGGAGCGGCATAGTGCCGTCTCACATCCCTCAAAACATACCAAGAGGAACTCGTTTGTCAACTACGCTGCTAAATACTGGGCGAATCATTTCAATGGGTTGCCAGCTCATAACCAGAAGAAGATGACAAGTGTGGCACTAGAGATATGTGATGTCAGAGGTTCTTGCTTCGCGGCTTGGTTTCCAATTTATTGGACAAGTCGACACGGCCGGGCCGTTGCGGGGTTTACAAGCTTGATGGCCGCATCTTATTTTGGACTTGAGGTCATTGTGAAGCGACTTCTCATGTCTGAATACTCTCAGCTAAACGAAAAGGATGAGACCTACCAAAGATCGGCGTTGTCTTGGGCAGCAGGCAACGGCCATGATGGTGTCGTGAAACGTCTGGTTCGTGGCATATCGATCGGCCCGAGGTCCCTGAGAATCGTACTCCGACGAGGAGCTAAGATCAACGAGTTTGATTCAGATAATCGGACACCCCTGACGTATGCTATTTGGAATAGACACATATCTGTTGTTCAATGCCTGGTTGAATCCGGCGCCTGGGTAGACGTTCCCGACGTCTTGGGAGGAACACCAACCTCGTACGCGGCCACAAGCGGAAACTTCGAAATCGCTAATATGGTGTTACGGGGAGACATACCCAGTGACACAAACGATCACGAAGGTGAAAAGCTTCTATTGTCCGGAGCCAAGTACGGTCATATTCATGTCGTGAGAGTGCTGTTGGAAGCAAGGAAAACAAACGTCAATCCGAAAGATGACTGGGGCTGGACTCCACTGATGTGGGCTATCAACTACAGACATATCCGAGTTATCAAACTTCTCCTGGAGCACAAAGCAGATGTTAATATTAGAGACAACACTGGCATGACGCCTCTTCACTTCGCTACCCAGTATGGGCAGTTCAAAATAGCAAAGCTAATACTGCAAACTGGGCGCGCTGACGTTAACATGCCAGATCTGGCTGGGCTGACCCCTCTGCACCAAGCTGCTTGTTGGAAACAGGACGATATTGCTCAGCTGATATTAATGACAGGAGTAGCCAACGTCACTGCCAGAGTCAATTGTCAAGACCCCGCATACTCTTGGGTTCTTCGATACAATTCTTGCTCAACTCTTAAACTGATGCTTGATCTTTACGATGATACTTTAAGCGTTCAAGATTGTACAATGGCCATTCTTGAGACCGACAAGGATTGGGTGGACAAGCTGAAAGTCATGCTGAACTCCAGAAAGGTAGATATCAATCTGTTTGATACCAACGGCGAAACTGTATTGCATAGAGCTGTCACAAAAAGATCATATCAAATGATCAGGGAACTTCTCGCAACAGGAAAAGCGCCTACCAATAGCCGAGATAGCCATGGGCTTACACCTCTTGCCCAGGCTTGTTTGACCCTAGACTCGGACGCAGTGTCCCCATTCTTGGAAGCCGATTTAGTGGACTTGAACATAGCTGATACCAACGGCAATACGCCACTTCATCACGTCATTCAGGCAAGCTCAGCTCCTATTACAAGCGCCCTGATCGCAACTGGAAAGGCGAGCGTTGCCATGAAGAATAAAGATGGCCGTACACCACTTTCTTTGGCTTGTTTGAACGGCAATACAAGCTTGGTAAAATATCTCCTCGATAATTCCCAGGCTGATATCAACACTCAGGACATTTATGGGAGAACACCTGTTCATAACTGTATTTGGATGGAAGACGTGGATATGTTGCGCCTGATTCTGCAGACAGGTCAAGCAAAGCTCAACGTGATGGATAACTTCCGGTGTACACCACTACTGCTTGCTGCTTACCAGAGTAAATGGCACATGGCTTGTCTACTGTTGGACTATAAACAGGCCGTGAACATGAAGGGCCAGAAAGGAAGGACAGTGCTGATCTGGGCCATCATACAGGGACAAACGGACTTAGTCAGGCTGCTTATATCTCTGGAGCAAATCAACCTCGCTGTGCGAGATGAGGAAGGACTTACACCATTATCTCACGCAGCTCAACAGGGGAATGAAGAGATAATCCGGATGTTGCTTGGCAAACCTGGTATCGACGTTGATGCCAAGGATGATGCTGGGATGACTGCGCTTGGACATGCTGCAAAGCAGGGACATTTAGGGGCTGTCGAGTTGCTTTTGAACGAGGGCAAGGCAAATTCATGGACAAAGGATAAGACTGGAAAGACCCCATTGGCTCTGGCTTCGGCTGAGGGACACTTCAAGGTGGTCCAGAGGATAGGATGGCTATCTGTGCCATGACAGCGAAAAACTACTGTTAGATATAATCCAAGCCTGGAAAGGTGTTACGAAATCACTTTGCTCCGAATAAAACCAAACATCCCTATTATACTAAGGATAAGGATAAAGAAGGATCAAGTTTGAGCATGTGTGTGAATAGCAAAGAATTCTTATCATGCGACTTCTATCATGAATGGCAAGTCACTTCAACTTCATCTACACAGGATTCACTCTATTACAGTCCAGGAAATCTAAACGGGTGATTCTGCATGCACAGAGGCTTTCGAAGCTCCGTTTCGGTCTCCGTACCATGACCTCCCATCATAAGTGTTCACATCATGACTGACCTGATACGGCTTTGACACAACAATATCAGCCATTCTTGCAGTCTTCGAAATGATTGAGTCTTGGCTCCCCCTAACACTCGGTTTCGATCCCTCATTAATACTTGGCGTAAGCTCATACGGCCCCGAAATATCCTGCGTAAGCGTTCTATTACCCCCCCGCGTCCCATGAGTCGTCGTCCGGTACGACGAAGTAATCTCACTCGGAACATTGCCATTCCAAAAGGACTTTGAGAAGATCGGTCTTAGAATGGGAATGTTGACAGTGAGGATTCCAACAATGGTCTCTCGAACGCCCCATGCGTTGATCGTTAGTGCAGAGGGATTTGCGGATAGTGTGAGGACGACGCGGGTTATAGCTGCTGCGATTACGAATGCTCCTGAGGAGAGGAGGATGCCGATGATGAGTTTTCTGGGAATGTTAGAGAGGGTTTGGGGGAGGGGAGGGGAGACGGACTTGCGGAAGGGGACTTGGAGTTTCCAGAGGAGAGTCATTGGTATTCCGAGGATGAGAGCGTTGGTACTGGAGGGTTAGATGGGTCCTTGGAGATGAGGTGGTTTGACGAACAGGACGTTTAGAACTGTCGTTACGAGGAAGTTCTGCATCTTGAAGGAGCATTTCTCTGGGAGGGCTGTTAGTTGAGTTTCGATATCTTGTAGCTTAACATATCTAACCTCCAGGATCAGGCACAACCCTGTAGCAAATGTCAACTTAACTCATCTACATGGGCTATAAACTTACTGCCAGTTCTTCTGAGTAGGAAAACATCCAAACGTAATCTACACACAATCAGCTCTACCCCTAACACCAAACTCGACGGAGGTCATTACTGTGAGGAAGACAGCAAGGTAAGACAAGGCACACAGCACCGAAACAGTCTTGACAAACATATTATGCCACGTCCCGATCGTCATTATAGAAAAGAAGCATAGCATCGTTCCCTTGAGAGACCAAATAAGCGCTGTGTATGCGTGCCAAGCTGCAAGTTCGAGTTTAGAACCAGTCTCGTATTCGTGGATTTCATCTTTCGTTAAAGCTTTCGATTGTAAGTTTATAATTCTTTGTAAGGGTTTGGAAGTACTGACTGCGACTTTGCTGCGACGCCAGCTTCGATGTTGGTGCCGAGGTAGTCTGCAGAGTTAGATGAGGATAAAGATGTAAAGTCATGGAATCTTACAGATCAGATGCACTGTAAAGGCATCTACAGCGTAGAATATGAGAACAAGAACAGAAAAGAGATCATCGCCTTGTAGACCCCTCCATCCAACAGTTTTGAAGCGAACTGCAAAGCGCGAGAAGAGAATAAGCGTGCCGAAGTCATAAAGCGTCCACGACTCAATAAGGAACTAATTACATCGGTCAGCTCCAACAGCAATGACCAAAATAACATACCGACGGCCTATCTTCGATCTGAGGCATGTTTTGCAACCAAACTGGCAAAGACAGAACAGAGCAGAGCAGGGGGACATCCGGACATGCAGGGAACACCTCCATCTTTATCCCAAGAGCTAAAGCTGCATGAACCCCAAGCTAAATCAAATGCCTCTATCACATTCGGTTCAACGCGACCTTGAAGATTCCCGGCTGCATATGACTAGACCCCGGAAGGGTATAGGGCTGACACTACAACCTGAGGTAGTTTCGTTTCACCCTCTGTACTGTACACACGATGAGCCGTGTGATGTTTAATTGATACAATGCTCTTCAGTTCTTTCCAATTGATCGAATGCTTATTCTTAATCAGAATCAGTTGGAACGGGGTTTGTTTCACGAGTGAAGGAAACAGATTCCTCACGATTTGGATGTGCCGATCTCTTTCGGGGTTGACGAGTCATGGACCTCCGCTCGGGAATCTAGATTGCGGGAGAAAGCGGAGAATAATTAGATCGATTCATGAAGATCGATCAATTTGACTCGATAAGCTTCTCAATTGAGTTATCTCTGCATGATCGGCATGCTCGAATGGGCAATCATGAGAGTTCTTCCCAAAAACTTCTTTGCCTCATCGAGCAATTGACCTCATGACTCCCCATGATCTTCACTAATAATACAGTTTTAATACACCAAGCCTCCTGCCAAAGCTGTCTTGTCAATTGCCACGCAAAACTTGACTCGACAGTCCTGACACTTACCTCCCATGAGCGAAACTCTAGATAAATTACACCACGTTTCATCTGCAGACCGTCTTGAACTCAATTGGCCTCCTTTGAGCCTCTGAGAAGTGGCTTGATCTAGACCGATGAATCTTTAATTTTCTTTGGGGTTTGTGGCTTGACTAGTTTGTTAGTGAACCCATCTTTGCCGAGTGGTGATTCGGAAGGCGGGCCGGCGATGGATTTGTGGGCGGAAACTTTGCATTTGTGCCGATTCATCTAGAGAGGAGAGTTGCGGATCGGGGAGGCAAGATGGATTACCTTTTTGAGTAAGTCGCGAGAGTCCTTTGGGATTAGATGGTTGGGTTCTTCAGGATAGCTCTAAAGGGGCCTCGATTCAGCTAGTGGAATTTTGATGATCAATAAGGATGGTCTAACTGTGAGAAAGACGGTTTTATTTTAATGCAGACTAAGGTAAGGAATCCCTTAATGAACATATAATTGTAGTCAACAGACTTGGGGACGGTGCTTGCCTGTATTAAGTTCTGTGTGGTGATTATAAGCTCTTAGCCATGTGTCTTAACTGCAAATAACACATTTAGCTCACAATGTAAACAGTATACTATAATCTGTATAGAAGACTAAAGAGATTATTATTTAGAAAATTGAAATTTCTTTTTTCTTTTTCTTTTATGATATAATAATTAATATTATCAAGTCCTTGAATTAATAAATCATAATAACCTCCTTTTTACAGACTTGAAGGTTATACCCTTCTGGATTGCTGCCCATAGGTGCATTGTAGTGGTCCCATACGCGATCACCCATAAGTCCCAGCGCGATGCAATGCCCTACAAGCTGATACCCCTTTGCGTTCTCCATAGGTCGGATCAGGTAAGGGGGTACCAAGTGTTCAGAAAGCATGATTTTGTCTCCAACAGCCGCCCCAGGAGGGACCGGGCACATTCTACCTGTTTGAGAGACGGCGAACCTCAGTCCTTGTGTCTTCAGTCTGGAGACGGAAATAAACTGAGCACATCCCGCAGAGCCTTGCTCAATCGTGTCTGGATGGCTCAATCGACGAAGTGGAAGCTCGAGCCACTCTTCATAGCTAGTCTCCAGCGTGCTGCGGCCTGCTCTTGTATCAGCATGATTAGGATTTTGATAGCCCGCTCCCGGAACCCCTGTTGGGAAGGCGTCTGGTTGCACGAAAGTTGTGACTTTGGTTTGATGGGGTGCCTCTCCCCAGTAAGATGTGATGTCCCCAATCAGAACTCGAAAAATAGCCCCTCTCCATCGACCTGGGCACCTTCGATAACACCGACTCCATTTTCCTAAAAGATCGATCTCCTTTTTCGAAATATGTCTCAACTGTCCTTCCACCACATCGCAGATCTCGTGAAACCATCGTCTTGAGCCATTGTCATGATCAATGATCTGTGTTTGGACTTGTTTGTAGACCGGCCTCCTTTTCTTGCACGAGACTGAGAACGCCGTAAATCTTGTCGCGGGGATCAAATGCCCTGGTTTCAACCAGGAGTGACAATAGTGACACTAAGTCTTCGAATCTTCTATTTGAAATGTTCGATCTAAGCGATATTATCAGGCATATATGCCGAAGACCCCGAAGTACCTGACTGGACAGTGGTATATAGTAGAATGTATGAAGTCCTGACCAGGCGGCAATCCCCCAAAGATATTCATCCCCGAAACCTTTGGGCAGAGCTACCCCAGCATTCAGAAACTTTGTTGATGATCTGCAGCTCATTTTCTTCACCATCTACATGAGTCTCGCCTATGGAATCATATACCTCACGTTTACTATGTACCCTCTTGCATTTGTCACAGTCCGCGGATGGTCCCGGATGGACGGAAGTCTTCCGTTTGTCGGGATGACCATAGGCATGGTTCTGGCGTGCATAGGGATTGCTCTGCACAGCATCTACTACGTCCAGCAGAGCCGAGTTCATGTGCCGGAACGACGTCTGCCTCCCATGATTGCCGGGTCCATCCTCCTATCCGCAGGTACGCACACCAAGCTACACTGTCTTAAATCTCCCTCTTACATATTCCAGGCATATTCTGGTTCGGCTGGACCTCTAGCACATCAGTCAATTGGCTGGCACAAGCTGCCGCGGGGGTCTTCCTCGGCAGCGGCTCCATTCTGGTCTTGATGTCTGGCGTGGTCTACCTGATTGGGGTATATCTCGTCCATGCCAATAGCGCCCTGACCATTAATAATTTCCTACGTTGTGTCATAGCGGCTACGTTTCCATTGTATGCTACAGACTTGTTAGTAGATGCGGGCTTGGGTGTTGGTGGCCCGGTTATCGGCTCCATCTGTCTCGCGCTCTCACCTGTTTCTTTTCTTTTCTGGCGATATGGTCGCACTATCAGACAGTGGTCAAAGTTTGCGGAGGAGTGAATGTACTAAACGTTTGCTACCTGTAACATCACGTAAAACACTGTATTATTTAGTTAGTCTGCCCCAGGTCGAGCGAGGGGACGGGTACTAATACAGCTAAGAACAGTAAGTCGGTGATTATAACAACATGCTCTCCTGTATAATCTGCCCCTTCAATCTTCCGTAGTTATGTATTAATAAAACTGCTAATGCGTTACACAAAATCTACAGTTAACAAGCTCCTTACTTCGTGTAGAATAAGAAGAGGTCTTCCTTTGTCTTTGCTTGTTACAGCCTCTATGCTGTGCCGTGCGCACCCATACTATAACAGAGGCAACTAATCCGATCTTATATTCATAAACGCAGAAGAGGGTTTTTCTTATGTCAGGTTATTTCGCTTCTCGACCCGTTCTAATAC
>JABEER010001068.1:0-11888 GCA_014824405.1 Fusarium sp. NRRL 66896 | reverse complement strand
GTACTTTGTCAGGCCATTCACTACTAAGTTGCGTTGAACGATTCTGATGAAATAGTAGTTCAGTGCTCCGTCGACAATCAGATAGATCGCTTTCTCAACACGGTCCCACCACTCGTTGATCCAGATATATCTCTCTGAAATTTGTAGGCGGGCGGGAATCCAAATGGTATAGACCGAAATATTCACAGCGGTAATTAAAACTGCAACACCGACTTTAAGACGGTAGGCGTGTTTTTTATCAGTAAGAAGGATGGAACAACGGTTGATAATAATTTGTAGGAGGAATTGGACCTGGCCAGATTAGCATTGACCACCAATTTCGCGAGGATAACTGAAGCATACTTGAAGGGCCCACGTGGTAACTGCCAAGATTAGCATCTGTTACGAAGAGGGCTCCAAGAGGGCAGACGTACGAATAGCAAAATAGAATGCAAAACTAGAGACATTGGAGGATTAGCAGTTCGAAATCTGTAAACGGGAATTGAGCCCAACCTAGGGGGTATATAGTCTTTCAAGTGCAACCAACAGATAATACTGAAGATGAGGCAGACAAGAATCTCCAGCCATATCATCCAGACATAAGCGTTGCGGAATACGCTAAGGCGATGCCTCTTGTAAATATGTTTTGTTTGCTTCATAGCAGTCCAGGTTGTGAGCCAGCCGAAGCCAATTGTGAAGCCCCAGGCAAGTGAGGCGACAACTATATCGTCTTCGGTGACTTCTTGAAGCACATAGTGCGGAGAGAGGAGTGTAATCATGATGAATCGGGTAGGAAGGCAGCAGTAACAGGAATGAATCACAACTCTGGCAAACGTTTGATTGCAAGGCACCAGCGGCCTGCATATTATAGCAATGGAACCCACCTCCGTATTCACATGCGCAACTTCAGGCTACTGCACAGCGTGGTGTTCCTAGGAACTGGTAGGCTCGCAACTTACTGTACAAAGAGCGCCACAGCCGTCGTTACGACACCTCTCTGCAAGTTATCCATAAGGCCTGGAGATGGCCAAAGCTTATTGGCCTACATCATTCTCGCTGGTCTGCTGCCTGAGTCATAGCAGTCCTCTCTCATTCAGCTTAGAGATGCCCTATCATGTTCCTTCGGCATATTCCGTCAGCTCCCCTAGCCGCGCAGATGACAGGGTTCGCAGGAGATGAAGTCGGCGCCACTAGTGAGGGGAATTGCGGGGAATGTTACATCGTAGAGGCATGCGTTCTCGCAATGGTGGAGGATGGGCAAATCGGTTCAGAATAGCATGCTTTCAAGACCCTAGATCAACATTCTGGAGTAAGTTCAGCCGTCACATCGCTAGACATGGGTTAGATTTCCTATTGATTAAATGCAGGGCTCTTGGTCGGTGCTAGTCTATCCCATATTCATTAACTTAACACACAGACACCAAAAACCTAATCCGGTGATTAGTGGCGTAGTACGTTGTCTCACCAATGTGCCACCGTCGCACCCGTAGTTCTAACTGGCGCCCGCACTTCCAAGTACAGATTTCGCACGTGTTAAGCGAAAGGGTGCACAGCATATTTTAAGGCCCATACAAGTAGAACTTTTATAGTGGCGGAGCAGGTAGCACGAAGCTAGGTCTATCCCATCAANNNNAGACATTACGTGTATTCGGTCCATTGATGCAGATTCGGTATTCATGCTGTGTTGTGTCCAAATTCTGCCCCTTGGAGGCTTTACTGTTTACCCGTTGGCTCATGTGGGCCCGAGGGGCCCAGGCGAGCCAACCTAGCTTGCTAGGTTGGGCACAAAATTGAGGGACACCAGCGGGGCTCGATTTTGGCTGTGAAAAGCCGATCTGCTCATCCCCTCGGCTTCATAGGCTGTCTAAAGTCGCTATGCAGCGTTAAAAATTGATGTTGGAAGGGAAATTGAAGCTTTGGCGATGCCTTGATAAATGACAGTTATCTGAGGGCCAAGAAGGCAGCTGCTAACGTGCCCAGGCCGTGCGACATTCCTCTATAGGAATCAGGCTGTATTTCCCTCCCTAGAGTCCCCAAGCTGGCTTCTGCTGCCGTTCTTCCTTCTCTGATGAGATCACGAAGTTACTGTGTGATTTGAGCGTGATGTTGATAGGGGCAAGGCGTTGAGGGGGCTTCCGGCAAGGGAGATGACGATGACTCGTAGTCAGGAAGGCACGGTGGAGATGCGGGCATCTCCTCTTCGGGCTGTTCCAAGTCAATAAAATCGAGGATTTCTTCTTCTTCTGCCTCTTCTTCCTCTTCTTTATTGCTTTCTTCAATAACAAGCGGCTGCGTAAGCTGGAAAGTGACGCTATCATCGCTTCCAGGGAGAGCTGACCAGTCTATTGCGTTAAGGGGCTTGGGGGCGCGATTTGCTGCACGGATAGATTCTCTGACTTCTGGTGGCAATTCTGTATCTATCATGAAGCCATCAGTCTTCTCGTTAAGTAGTTGAGTCATCTGTGAGCGTTGTGTATCCATAGAGAGATATTCTTTATCCTTCCCTGTGTGCTCAAGCCACTGCTTGAACTGTAGCTTCTTTGTGATGCCGTTTATAATGACCTCCTTATTCTCACGCCACTGAGCCTTCAGGCGCTCGATCTCTCTAAGAAGAATCGATCGTGTAGAACGGATCTGTTGCTTCTCTTCTTTGGCACGGGTTTCTGCAATGAACGCCTCTTGTTGGTCACGTATCTTCTGCAAGCTTACATTGTGAATATAATCTCCTACCGGCTTCGCCTGCTTTCCCCTCTTTCTCTTGTTATACTGCTTCTCAATACGACTTCGCCGGCCATCTGAGTACATCTTGACTGTGGTTTCTAGAAGCGCAGCTTCGCTTACGACAAGGGAGACTTGCCGCAAGCCTGCTTTCGTTGGTGAACTAAGCACATCGTGATACTTCGATCTAGTCCGGTTAGTAGTATCAGAGGCGATTTGGAAGCGTGCTTCTTTAGGCAAAAGGGAGGAAAATGCAGGGTTAACTGCTTTCTTTGCCTTCAGCTGCTTCTTAAGAAGATAGGTCATAGCAGGCTTCTCTGTGGGTGGGAAGATGCCTGACTTTTCAAAGCCTGAGATAATGTGAGCAGCTGTAAAGCCCTCGTCAAAGATCTCCTATTTTACGCCCTAATTAGCATATAAATACGCGAGAGAGGCGATTTTGGAGTTACCTGAAAGGCACGGGCGAAGTCAAGGCGGCCAAAGGTAAGTTGCCCCTTCCTTATTGCTTCACGAAGCTTCTTCTGATGTGCATTCTTCAACCACTGGAAGACTCCTACACCCATCGGTTGTAGGAAATGGGTTGAGTGAGGCGGTAAGAAGGCAACGAGGATATTAAGTTTGATACAGTACTCTCTAAAAGCAAAGGCTCCGTGGCCGCTGAATCCGTCGATAACAAGAAGTCGCCATATAATATCTCCTGGCCTGCGAGGAGCAGGAGGCACACCATAAAAGATGTGATGCTGCAGAGGATTACGAAGATGCTCATCACAGCCAAACCATTCCTCAAAACTCTGCCCGCAAGCTTTGGCAGAGGAAGATTTCTCCCAAGAGTAGCGGTTAAAGTGCTTTGCCCACTCGACCGTAATATCTCCATTCGAGAACGCTGACTCTGACTGTGCAAAGCGCATATTAGGATCCCCTTCGAGATATGCCCATCCAAGCGTTGGAAAAGACTTGAAGATTAGCCACGGGGGAGTCGTATCGCCTGCAGCGTTGCCTGTACCGATAACGGTGCAGGTCTCGCGATCCTCCGGTGAAAGGACCTGGGCACGAGCCTCTCTCTTGGTGCGCATAATGAGGCATTGTACGCGTTCTCGCAGTATTCCCACTCTAATTTCTGCCTGGTCTGCGTTCCAACACTCAGAGGCACCGATCCTATGTTTGACGATAGCTTCAGTAAGTCTCCTAAACCACTCCTTGGTATCAGAGATACCGCCTGCTTCCCAAGACTCACGAGACTTTTCAGCAGCTTTCAGGAATGCCTTCCTTAGTTCAGGATGATCAGTACAGAAGCGGCGATACCACATTCTGCTGACGGGCTTTGCTTCTGGGTCCCTACGAAGCCGTAACGTATTTGCTGCATCTTCAATTTCGCCCTTGCAGGCAGGGAAGCCGGCTCTTTCCATCCAGATGACGAAGGCAACGATTGCTTCATCTTCTTCATCCGTCAACATTCGCGGGCGGCCAGGCTGACGAGAAAAGACCTCATCAAGATCAGCAGAATTCGCCTCTTCGAGCTGCTTGACGATCCGAGCAACAGATGACTTGTTAGATCCGGCGTTATTCGCAACCGCAGATCTGATGGAAAGAGGAGGTTTGATGCCGCCAGATGCATCGCGAAAGAGGACTCTTTGTGCCCTAGCCCGTGAGCTCACAACCTGCTGTGCAGCTTTGAGATTGGCAGCTGACGGCATAATCAAATTAGACAGAAATTCGTTGTTTTTCACAGAATGGCGTCTAGATTTGGGTGGGTTTTTGGTACGTTTTGCGCCAAAATGCAGACGAAGGGAAGTGAGGGGCTGTCCCTCAATTTTGTGCCCAACCTAGCTTGCTAGGTTGGCTCGCCTGGGCCCCTCGGGCCCACATGAGCCAACGGGTAGTCTATTTTTGGCCGTTGTTGGTAAATCTTTAATGATAGCATACTGTCGCACTTAGCGTGCTTAAAGGGTTAAAGTGACTGTAATAAGCAGCAGCAAATGTGTTGATTGATTGTTGTCTTAAGTTATCTCTTGTGCGGGGTATTCCATTCCGCATAGTTAAAGTATACAGCTAGATTACTAATGCAGTTGTTTCCTGAGGCTGTGAAGATCATGTCTACCCTGCGACACATACTGACGCTGAACCGGCACCCCAAAGTCTGTTGGAAAATCCGGGAATCCCCCTTCCCTTCAGGATTCAGGCTGTTAGTCTGAAAGTCCTAGATTTAAAGTTCAAAGTCCTAGATGAAATCATCTAGAGATATGAACCTGAGAAGAACTCTCATCTCCATAATTAACAACCAAGTTTCATAAAACATATATATTTTCACCCAGCACTACTGCGCAGTACAAACAACAAAGTCTGGAGATGATACAGCATTTGGCAAAGTACCCCAACTTGCAAGGGCCGACGGCACACGTACAACCAACAACATCGAACAGGCTGATGAGATGCTGGCCACCTTTTTCCCTCCATTGCCGGGCCACATCGAAGAGGAAGGTGAGCGACCTCAGCGCGGAGCCGCCATCGTCATGCCAGACATTACTATGGAGGAGGTGGAACGACAGCTCTTTGCGGCAAAGTCATAGAAAGCACCTGGCAAAGACGGACTACCTGTCGTAGTCTGGAAACAGACCTGGCCTTCTGTCAAGCACCGAACCCCATCGCTATTCCGTGCATCGCTCGAGGAAGGAGTGCTACCGGATCAATGGAGACATGCCAAGATTATTCCACTGAAGAAGCCAAATAAAGAAAACTACTCGATCGCAAAGGCGTGGAGGCCCATATCGCTCCTATCTACCCTAGGCAAAATACTACAGGCAGTCGTTGCGGAACGGATCTCGCACGCTGTTGAGACACGGATTACTGCCAACAAAGCACTTTGGGGCTCGCAAGCAGCGTTCCGCTGAGCAGGCCCTGATGCTGCTGCAAGAGCAGATCTACGCCGCCTGGCGGGGACGGCGGATCCTTAGCCTAGTAAGTTTTGATGTCAAAGGAGCTTACAACGGATTGTTCAAATAGAGACTCGCCCAACGACTGAGAGCAAGGGGCATACCAGAGGATCTGCTTCGCTGGATCGAAGCCTTTTGCTCGAACCGCACGGCGACTATTCAGATCAACGGACAGACATCCGAGATGCGAAGTCTACCACAAGCCGGGCTGCCACAAGGCTCCCCTGTCTCCGATTCTGTTTCTCTTCTTCAATGCAGACCTTGTTCAGCAACGCATTGACTGTTACGGAAGAGCGATAGCGTTCGTGGATGATTTCACGGCGTGGGTGACAGGTCCGACGGCAGAGAGCAACCGCGATGGAATCAATGAGATTATCAAAAAGGCGCTAGACTGGGAAAGGAGAAGTGGCGCGACCTTCGAGGCAGAGAAGACGGCGATTATACACTTCACCCGGAAAGCATACAAGTCTAACGCAGAGCCTTTTGCGATCAGGGAACAGCTTGTTCGGCCCGAGACCCAGGTCAAGGTTCTCGGGAAATACAAAGAGCACATCGCACGGGCAGCTTCCAAGGGTTTGAATGCTGCGATGGAGCTGCAGAGGCTCAGGGGACTCACTCCGAGGACAGCAAGACAGCTATTCACAGCGACGGTGGCTCCGGTTGTGGATTACGCCTCAAATGTATGGATGCACGCGTGCAAGTATAGAAGAGCTAGCCCTATCAACTGGGTTCAGAGGATTGGAGCAAATGCAATCGTGGGGACGTTCCCTACGGTGGCAACAAGCATAGCAGAAGCAGAGGCGCACATCGCCAGCGCGCATGAACGGTTCTGGAGACGAGCAATTAAGATGTGGACTGATCTACACACCCTGCTAGCAACTAACCTACTCCGAAGCTCTACGTCTCGTATCCGGAAGTTCAGAAGATACAATCGCACGCCATTCTACGAGGTAGCAGTGGCACTCAATGCAATTCCGATGGAAGAACTAGAAACGATCAACCCTTTCACATTGGCACCTTGGGCAGAGCGAGTGCAGACTATAATGGCTGATGATAATGACTTGGGAAAGACACAAGTCGATATTGGCTGGGCGGTACGCACCGCGGTGAGCAGTTCGGCGCGGAACGGGGTAGTCGGAGTCGGCGGGGTCATCGAGATTCCTGCATCGGTGCGAGGAGGGCCGAAGCTTGAGCGCTTTTCCTTCACGCTCGGTATGAGAACAGAGCAGAACCCGTTCTCTGGGGAACTGGCAGCGATGGCGTATGCGTTGAGACACTTGCCCGACCTCGAGTACCGAAGTATGGCACTATTGGCGAGTAGTAAAGCCGCCGTGCTCACGGCCCGAAGCCCTCGCCAGCAGTCCGGTCAAGAGTATGCTGGGTGCATATATGATTCTATCAATGCATTGAAGGTCAAGGGCAATGCGGTGGCTGTCATGTGGACGCCCACCAGTGCTGAACACAGGCTCCTGGAAATTGCTAAGAAAGAAGCGCGAGATGCAAGCCGAGAAGGTGTCGTCCCGGCCCGGAAGTTTCCAAGAATGCGATCGACGACCTTGAACATAGCTCGATCAGGTCAGCGTCCTAGGAAACAGCTACCAGACAATATCGGGAAGTTTTCGAAGAAGATCGATGCTGCACTCCTGGGCAAGCACACTCGACTACTCTACGATGGCTTATCACGGAGAGAAGCCAGTGTGCTAGCACAGCTCAGGACAGGCATGGCCAGACTGAAGGGGTACCTTTTCCGAATCAGAGTAGCAGCGTCACAGCAATGCGCATGCGGACAGGCGATAGAGACAGTGGAGCATTTTCTCTTTCGATGCAGAAAATGGACAACGCATAGGACAGAAATGCTGCAGTGCACCGAGATATTGAGAGGAAATCTTTCGTTCTACCTTGGAGGAAAGTCACCATTAGATAAAGCAAAGTGGATGCCAAACATGCAGGCAGTCTACGCAATTATACGATTTGCGATGACCACAGGACGACTCGCCACACAATATTGAAGCCAGATGGCAAAAATATCACCTCTTTATCCTTACTAGCTAACCCACTCACGCCCTACACCAAACACCCACCCCGTGCCATGAAAGCGGACACCGCTTCGGCCGCCGTAGATAGGACACTGAACACTTGAAGAATAGCCTTCAAGCTAGTTCCCTGGCAACGCTACTAGACCACGGGAAAACGCAGGTAGCAGCAGAATAAGAAAGGAGAAGCGCAATCGAGGAACAGGCGCAGTATGGGCTTCAGGAGACCTGTTTCACTTCTGTTGATGCACAGCAAGGTTCAATACGGGCTCTAGGAAATGTGGATACAGTTTGAGCAACGTGTGGCACAGCATGGGCTTGAGGAGGCGAGGACGAAAATAAGGCAATGTACGTAAGCATTAGTGATTAGTGCCCTTTCGGCCAAACCAAGCCGCCGGGCGTAATAAATTGTATTGCATTGTATGCAGCAGTCGAATCAAGTCAATGCTGATTGTCTGAGGAATAAATTACTATTGAATTGAGATGCTTGCGTATCTCTTACTACCTAGACTCTGTTGACTTTCCCATCGTGTGATCATACAACTCATCAGTGCTGTGATTATCCCGGGGATAGGCGGACAAGCTCTCCACATCGACCCTGGTAATAACACGGATTTCATCACTCGCAGCATCATCTGGCATCGGGTTTGAAGCAACAATAACCGTATTAGTCTGATTGTCTTTCCGATGCGCAGGATCTATCTTGTTGCTGGAATCCTTCTTGTCACCCTTGCGAACAGCAGAGAGTTCCACAAAAGCGACTGTGTTACGATAGTCACAGTTAGAACTTGATTGGGTTCCTCCGCGATGACGAATAAAGTCGATGAGTTGACCGAGCACGGCAAATTCGAGCTTCAGCTTGATCGAGTATGTGACCACTTTTAGGCCCTGCTGCCAGACGTAAAAGTTCTTGTACTCGATGGCAAGTAGAGCAAAATCCATGAGACAGATGATCGTATTGATAGCGAATAACTGCCACAGGATACGTCGCGTATTACCGAATGCTGTCTTGAGGATATCGATCGTCTTCCAGATATACAGGCCGGAAATGGTGAGTTCCTGCACACAGAAAAACGTCATCTGAACCTTCTCCAGGACATTAAAGACTGCATTGAATCCGTGTCTGCTCTCGTGTGGGCTATAGGACGACCCGAATAATAGGACTGTTATGCTTGTATGCTTGAAGCATCGTTAGCTACTGTAGGTACAGAGAATGAAATAGGGACCAAGTCTCACCCAAACGATGCCGTTAGAGATGATCATGATGAGCACGCCTCGCAATATCCTGGCATCAGTGACGACTAAATGGAGCCGAGAATATAAGACCATAGACTGGCCGGAAACTAGCAGCACCCAGCCAATGCTGTCGATGATCATGCCCACATAGTCATGAGTAAGATCAAAGTAGACAATTAACCAGCCGACGCAGTAAGGGAGCACTCCAAACGACGCCAGTAGGATACTCCAGAAATAGAGACCCTTGCGACGCTTGAAGGTCATGAAGATAAGCGTCAGGAGCTCAACAGCATTGCACAGCGCTAGAGTAGCACAGACCTGGAGATTGTTGTTAGCATCGGCGCATTGTTCACTACGAGAGTGTTGAAGATGGAGACCTACAATGACCAGCACAGACTCGCCGCTGTACATGGGTCCCCTATCGGCGCGTTTGGCACCCTCGATGCCACGCGACAGCGACAACATGGTGCTTCGCAAATCAGTGAAGATCGCACTGCAGTAAGAAAATAATAAAGAGCGTCATAGGACGAATGAAGATCACTGAGAAGGCTTACATTTCCTCGAAGCGCGGACACCTACCGACATAAATGAACTCCTGATCTGCGTCTCAAGCTCGTCTCGTCCCCCTTCCCTAGCTGGACACGGTACGTAGGGATCCAGTGTTCTCAGGCTGAGAAACGCGGGGAAAGCGGGGAGCTGACTCGATCTCTTGGCGTTATTGGTGACGTCATCGTCTGGGGCTGTACGCCACGGCCCCGGGAACATGTTTGGAACTGGGATTAATCGAGTCAACATCCATGCCGAGGCGCAACTGCCACAAAACGCCTTTTAAAATGTTCCAATAGAGCAGAGGTGGTGATTGCGGGGAAGCGTGATGCTATTGTAGTATTGGTCAAGGCTGAGAGTGGCGCTTTGACATTGCTATATTAGCTCGGTTATTGGCAGATGACAGGTCTCGAAGGTGTGGAAGAGCGCCTAGATGGTTCTCTGATTGTCTGGCCATCAGAATACAAGTCTATCAAGAACATCCTCATAACCAACAATCCAGATTGCATCGCATGTAGTAAATCTAGAATCCCTCTGATAGATCCGTCTAACGGCGCGGTTCCTGCAGATCATATCTTCATCAATTTAGGCACCTTCCCGGTTTATCCGCCTAAAGCCGTCTCGTATGCTTGCAGAGTTGGCCAAGAACACGAGGCGCACATGCTACCAGACCGTCGAACCGGAAGACTCCTTGATTGGTTTCCCCTAGCTTGCCAAGATATCATCACACTTGACCTGCATTACGGGGTCTCGGATCAGATTTTAGCATTTTCGCCAGTTGTGACTGACTCTCCAGCCGAAGATGCATGGTGGCGCATAGTTCCCTGGCACCCGTCATCCACAACTGGAGCCCCTAAGTCCTGCGAACGACTAAAGTTTGTGGCTTGCAAACTAACCTTGAGCTCATTGCTTGATGCCGTTTACAAATTGTGGATTTACTCAACCTTGGTGACATTCGTCTGCAGGCCCTGACCAGCACTCATTAGCTTCATTTGATCTGTCACTCCCAGGCTAAGAATCAGTTCTGGAATCACTCGGAATGGCATGTGTTCCTGTAGTGGAAAACACTCATTTTGTGAAGCTTCGAGGGTTTTGCGTCGGTTCATCTCGGGCCTGTTTTAATGCCCTGGCTCTTGTAGTGTGTCTTCTAATGTCCACTCCCGGGTAGCCGTAACAACAATTGTTAGAACTCACTGACGAGTGTCACGTTGTGTACTTAGAATGAATGAATGAATTATTCCGCCCGGGAGGATACGCCTCATAGGGCCCATAACGTTGTATCTCGTTACATTGTTTTCCCCTCATTTTACCCCTTACAACCTCAACCTCACCAATCCTTACATCTTGCCACTTTCCCCAGCCTCGCTTGTCCCTGCGACAGGCCTGCTTCAAGGCCGAATTCTCCAAGTGTTCGGCGTCCTATCTCCAGCAGCTGAAGCCTGGTCTGTCTACCAGAGGCTGTGCTGTATTACTTCTTATTATCTTGTTTGGTTTGTTAGTATGTTTTTCATGTCTGTGTAGCATCCAAACGGCCTGTGCTTATCGCAAACTTGATCGCTGCTCGCACCGCTCCCAAGTTCGGGTTCCACCTGTGCCCGTCCTCTGCCGTCTTGCCTCCCAGGCAGTGAAGTAAATAGTGCAAAATACCGTATACGATATTTTTTCACCCCTACACTGCAACTGGATTGTTTAGGAATTTGGTGCACTGCACGGTATACGGTATTACACTGTATTTAAGCAATATCGTATCGTAATATCATATCACACGGCGTGCAAAGAGCCGCATGGCCTAAGCATAAAACTAACCAAATTGAGGAAGGTTGAGGTTCAAGATCGTCTCGCGGACCATAACAAGATGAAGCAATTCGCATCTAACATATAAGATTACCATCAGCTGAGTGCAGATCAACGGCCCAGCTTGTTACACTTCATTAGTAAAAAGTCCTGTAAATTGGGGTCTGCATAATGCCTGATATGCTTATGGGGAGAGACCTCGTATTACTCGTATTACACAGTACTTGCACTATATTTGATATCATATTTATACGATATTTGAACGACCTTGCACTGTATTACACGGTTTCCGGTATTGCTTGCACTGCACGGTATAAAAATACCGTGCAGGCAATACGATATTGAATATGATATCGTCTTATTTACGGCCACACTATTTACTTCACTGCTCCCAGGAAGAACGATAGATTGCCTATCATTTCCCGGTCGACATTTCGCATGTGTTCTCGTTGCTCGTCGCACCGTGGGCATCGGAAGAGGAATTGGTCCACGGGTACCCGTGTGCCTATTGGGCCCCCGATCTGCTGGTGGCTGGGATATGGATACTATGTAAGGAGCTGTGCTCATCTCAGACACATGTAACTTAGAATAAACATGAACACGCTTAACCTATTCACTTCAACAGACCATGCCTACCAGAAAATACGGGATC
>JABEER010001063.1:0-11744 GCA_014824405.1 Fusarium sp. NRRL 66896 | reverse complement strand
TGTGATAGTTGGGGTTTCTAAACAAGTAAACTAGTCTATACTAGGTTTTATATTTACAGAGTTATAGGGCGTTATACTAAGTAATAGAAAAGTATTATATCTCTTAATAATTAAGTAATATATGTTAGGCTTATTAATATAAAAAAGTCTTATTAATAGCTAATAAGTTAAGTCTTATTTACTATTAAATAAATATAATCTTATATACTAGAAGTATTTAATAGTAATTAATAAGGTTATTATAAGATTAGTAATAATTTTAATAAATTAGTATTAATTAGGGTAAATTAGCTATAATTAATAAGTCTTAGTGCTAATCTTTTTTAGCAGGAAGTATAGTAATTAGTAGAAAATATAAGGTATATGTAATAGAACTACTTTATAATATGATGTCGCAGCTTTTCTGGTACTGTTTTCAGCAAGTCGCGGGGCTGTTTTCTGTCAGTCATTTGCCAGAATAACCAGTGCCGCTTTAAGAGTGATATTCCCCACAAATCCACGCCAACCCCCTGTCAAGTATCTATGATGTACCGACCACATTTATCTGCTAGCCGCCATGCCTTGTTCACATCCCTGCCTACCTAAGCGCCAGATTATTGCATGGTCATTCCTATTCGCTATACACCCTCCCTTATCAATATCACTTTAGCAGCGCTTGCTGAACATAAATACTGGGCACCTCAGCCATTCAGCCAGGTAAGATATCTCCATCACCTTCTTCTACACTACTGCCCTTGAATTACTACCAATGACTCAAAGGAGCCTCCAGTCTATTTCCCTTGCCGAGTCTGATGACTCAGTAAGTTCGTACGAAGATGATAGCGTGTTTGACAGCGACAACGATCACACCTCAGATATAGATACCAATCTCAGCGAGGCCAGCGATACTGACCTTGAGTTGGATGATGCAGCACGTCTTCCAGGTGGAAGTGATTTACCTCCGGAGTTCTTTCTCCGCATGGAAGATGACTTCAAGGAAGAGGACGCAGATGACACTGCGTATGCTGATGGCACAACCCGACAACTTGATGCAATTGAACGACGGTGGAATACGTATGGTTCGAGTTCTTTTCTCCTTGCAAAATCACTAATATCTACCAGTTACTGCAAGTACACGAAACAAAACCCAAAATCCAGCATGCATAATATCTCCTTAGGGAAGATCAATGCATTCTTTCATTGGCTCTTTTCCCAGAAGACTGGGGCTGGGGAAAGGAGACTCCCTGGTATTAGATCTTCTCATACTCTTAAGCAGTATTGGAAGGAGTTTCGACTTGTATACGAGAGAGAGACGAAGAAAAAGATCGACCCTGTTCTAAACCGGAGGATGCGTAGGGTACGTACCTGCCCTTCCTTAGTCACGAAAGTATTAATATATGACTGATCAGATCCTTCGAAAACTCGTTATCGACCACAACTTAACAGGAGAGAGACGCGAAAACCGATGCATGACTATCGAGGATCTTAAGCGGCAAGCAGAGACAACTATTAGTACGACTAAACAGAGGTTCCACCTTGGCGAGCACCGCATCTACGCTCTTTTGTTCCTCCTTCTCATCGCACCAAGTGGCTCTAGACCTAGAGCCCTCCTTTTCTTAAGATTTGGTGACCTCGAGCTTTCTTTGGCGCGTGATCCTGAAGGCGGCCCGCACCGTATTCTTATTCGCTTCAGGCTTCGCTTCACGAAGACTTTTCTTGGAGAAAAAGAAACGTAAGTGACGTAATCAAGCGCTTTTGGCCACTGAGCCTGACTTGTACAGCAATGTCTTGACTCTTCCCGAGATTATGTTTGACTCGAGCTTGCTACTCAGTCCACATACCCTTCTTCTGGGTCTTTTATTCCATCATAGGGCATTTGATGCTCCGACTCTCACTTCTCCTGAGCATTTGAGCAAGCTTGATATCCACCCTGACGAGCACGAGTTACCCCTGCCACTCAAGCAGAGTATGAATGACATATTCGTCTTTCGCAGGGCCACTAAGACAGGCATGAACGCATACGTATTGTCTACAAACGAACAGATTACGTATAATATGATTTCCGGTTGGACAAAGAAGCTTGGTGAACTAGCTGGGTTTGGCGTTGTTGTGATCTTATATACGCTCCGTTACAACGCAGGCAACGAGTTTGACCAATGCTGTGCGTACATATGTCACGTGCAAAGACAGACTGACTGACGAGTGATGTAGCGAATATCAGCGATGGACTTCGCAACCTTATGCTTCAACACGCCAACTCTAGGACTTTCGAGAAGCATTACCTCGGCCGTGTCGTCCCTGTGGATACTATGGCCGTTGTGAGCCATAAAGAGCAGCAAAAAGCGCTGATGCGTCAAGCCTGCAGTATCGGGTACTCAGCCAGCAAGCGACGGCCTACCCATCTCACTGCTGAGCAGTCTGCGAGCATTAATAATGATCCCAAGATCCAGGATCTCCTTCGTCAACGAGAATGCCTTGTTTCTAAAGACAATAAGTCCGATAAAGTTCGCACACGTCTAAGGAAGATTTCTAAAGATATTCAAAGCGAGAAGGCGCGCCTACGCAGAAAACGCAAAGATCAGGTCAGAAAGGCTTGGTCCCGGGAACAGGCTGTAACCGATATCGAACGACAACTAGCTGGCAAGACATTTGAGGAGCGACCAATCTCGCCATCGGATGAAGATGCTCATCCGGCCCAGAAACGCCTATACGAAGCTTTAACAGCCCCAGTGACCAACACACTCGACTCCGAATATCGTCGCCGTAATAATGCAATTCTCAGCGTCATGTCTTACTGTTCTGTCCAAGAATCACCCCAGCCTCCTATGACCAGATACAAAGCGATTGCTACTAAGAAAGATGTCTCCAATCTCCACGATAGCACCGCTAAGGATACTGCAAGTAGCGCCTTGGGTGATGCAATAACTTCAGTCTTCGTCAAAAGCCGGATGGAGCGAAGTAGAAGATGCTTTCTTTGTGTTGGTCGGGCCACCACTCTCCAGCCTTCCGATCCAGCTATCGATAAGCTAATCAAGCCTTTCTACTCGACGGGGGACTTGAGCAGGCACTTCAAACGACACCATCTCTCTAATCTTCAACCAAACGAAAAGCTCCATTGCCGCCTGTGTGACGAGGCGTTGGACCATAAGATGCACTTGCAAAACCATGCTGAAACGGTTCATGGAACTGTATCACATGGAGGTTAATCATCATCAGGTTCGCATGGAATAATCGTTGATGATCTGTGTGGCGAACCCTTCTGTTTTCTTGGGACTATCTCTTTAATAGGTTTTGCTTTGACGTGTAAGATTATCGTAGAGAATACAAAAAAGCAATTTACATTAACCCTAAGCCTCATCGACCACAAGCAACACCGAAGGCAGCTAATGAAGGCTTAAAGATGGATCAAGAAATCTTGACGTAATGCGTGTCGAGATCAAGAATAGACTCAAATGAATTTCAAATATATTGCGCTATGATAATTTCGAACTCAGACACTATAAGATTATTTGTTCTGCCTCGTGTTTCTTCCCCTTGAAAGGTGAAAACTGATGGAAGTATGGTTATAGATTTGCAGATTTATTAGTGGAGGGCTTAAGTTAATAGCTAGTAAGCCAAAGTCTATAGAAGTACTAAATAAATATATATATATACTTATAGTAACTTATAATAGTAAGTTAATACTTAAATAGAAGTTGTAAGTTTAATTATAAGTCCTAGGGAATAGCTTATAATAGAAATAGGGATAAGTATAAGCTATTCCTTAGTTAGTAAAAATTTATAGAAAACATGTAATATAACCGCAGGGTTTGTAATACCTGTAACTAATATCTGGCTAAATAAGTAAGGTATTTAGAAGTACTACTACTGCCTAGAGGTCTAGACGCCGATCTAGGGAAGCAGAGACATATCGGTAGTGTAAGCTAAGAGTAGTTTTACTTTACATTAGTTAGCTAGGTACCTTAATATATATGCAACTAAAACTAAGTTAGATAAACTTGTATATAGTGTAGATATGTATATTTATATGACATATTAGGCTATCTTTTATTTATAAGGTTATTATATAAGAGGAAGCTTTAAGTGCTTAATACTGTAACATCATGAGAAAAAAAAAGCATTAATCTTACTACGGTTGTGAACAGGTGGTGTATCGATTTGTAACAGTCGAGATTGTTGGTACTTCTATCACGGGCCACATTTGGTGTGCAGCTAGGTACCCCTCATTTACCGCATTTCAATTGGCTATATTCCCGCTTCGGTACGCCACCTGAGTCTGCCACCCAAAGGGATATTGACTTTCCTGTATCTCGCGCCCTTTCCGAGTGTATGGCTCGAGAAGCAAAAATAGTGGCACCAATGGTTGCAACTTGAGAAGTAGATGGTGCGTTGCAGGCAAGCTCGAGGGGAGCTGGGAAGTCCTGAACTAGCGTGAAGATAACGATCAACGTCACATATCCCATAGCGTCTGAGCATCCCTGTTGGCTTGAGTTGGTGGCCCACAGGCAGTTAGAACACGAACAATGGAGTGGATCCCTTGAAGGACGAGCGAGGCTTGAAGAGAAGTGTAAATTCCGCTATCTCTAAATAATCAATCTTAAGTGTGGCAGAATCTATATCCGTACATATCCCATTGATTCAGACGATAACTCTATCTATTTTTTCGCTAGTCTTTGCGGTGCACAAAACGTATAAACATGTTCGCTATGATCTCTTCCCGCCGCTTAAGCTGAATGACCCCTGAAGCGGAACCACTCCGGCCGGAACACTTCGGAGTTTCGGGGGGGGCCATACTGATGGAATACTTGGCTTTGGGGCGAGTTGTGGTGGGCGTAGCCGTGGCAAGAGAGGTTGCCGTTGTAGAAGCATTCGGAGAAGTCGTGATAGGAGGGGTTATAGAAGACGCCGTAGTAGTCGCCGTGATAGTTGTTGGGGCTATACTCGGCGATTTGGCTGGAGTATCCATGTTGCTGTTGGCTCTTGAGCTTCGTATTAGCCTTTGCTAGTTCTCGCTTGTTGGCCGTGTGTGTACCAATAGTGCAACTCTCCGTGTTGGAGCGGCCGGGAAATAGCGCTCTGAAGGTTGGTATTGTGCGTCCCCTTCAGCTAATATGCAGCCTTTAATGGGAATGAGCTTGGCAGAGACCTTGGGAAATATGCGTACTTGATTGATTGCTGACCTCAGTGGAGTGAGGAGAGAACAGGGTCTTTATAAGTGGGGGGCGGCAAAGATCCCATGAGGGGAAAGAAATATGACGATGCAAGTACGTCCCTTATGGCTGCTAGTTATTACCAGCCTAAAGGTCCAGACCAATGCAGCAGGCGACTTCCCATTGATACCAAGTGGCTATGCCACTCTAACATACGGCACTCTTGAATCCCGGGCGACGTCACATTTGTGGCAGCCACCAGCTCGAGGCCGATGGTTTGAAATTGATAAGTGGGAAAACGACAGATTCAGTGAGGGGAAAAGAAATATGACGATGCAAGTACGTCTCTTGCTGCCCTGGTGTCTGCCAGGCTAAAGTTCAGACCAATGCAACAGGCGACTTCCCATTGGTACCAAGTAGCTGCGCCACCCTAACATACGGCACTCTTGAATCCAGGGCGATGTCGCATTTGCGGCAGCCACCGGCTCGAGGTTGATGCCCGTTTTTGCACGTGAGGGTCACGTATATAGCTTTCTCATTCCCCGCTCTTCTGACGTACTAAGACTCCTTCGTACACATCTCTCCTCGCGGGCACCATATTCCATCATCAGCGAATATCAACATGTCACCAGGAGATATTCCATCCATATCATCTTTCATCGCAGAAAGCACAGATAAATCTACTACGATATTCCGCCGGTTTGACGCGCTTGCGGTCCAGAATATCATACGGCTCCATCAGCAACTGACCGAGCTCCAGAAAGTACAGCTGCATGATCCTGCCGAAACCACGCTTTTCTTCAATAACCTCAATGAAACGATAAACAAGTACCGTAAGTAGTGATTAAGTCATGAAATGCTCTCGCTAATCAATTTCCAAACAGATAATGCCCTCTACTTATACAGCAGGGTCCTGAAGCTTGGCAAGCCGGCTAATCGCACGATACGAGCTATGCAGGACAAGCTCCTCTCCATTGACGCGCATGACTTCGAACTGGGAACATGGGATGAGAAGAAAAAGCTAGAGTTGGTCCCGTACCCAGACTTGGTAGCTCTCTACACCTCTGGGGATGACGATCTTTGGTCCCGAGGCCTGGCTCGTTTCTTTCCATTGCCCTTTTTGGTAAGTGAGCCTAAGTACCCTTAATTTCTAGTGTTTTCTCATTCGTCGACTTAGGATTGCACTCGAAGCACCGCAAGTGTGAAGTATATTAATGAAAAAAGGCTTCGCCGTTTTGTTACGCTCGTCGGAGCGGTGATAGCGATTGGCTTTCTCATTGCACCCATGTGGACGCTTTGGGCAATAGGGGATGGGAACGGGAACGATGATAAGCTCAAGCATGTTATGAAGAAGAGGCTCGGTACAATAACTGCATTCATCGCAGTCTTCGCGCTGTGGTTGGCATTTGGTACTAGCTTACAGAGGAAAGAAGTTATCTCAGGCACCGCCGCATATGCCGCTGTTTTGGTGGTGTATGTGGGAAAGGCATAGAAGTGAGGCAGAGGTGGCAGGTTCAGGTCACCTGCTTCATCACCGACCAGAAAGTGGGAGATAAAAGTAAAGATTGAAGTTGTCTCTGAAGGGCGTTATTTTAGTTAATGTTGCTTGTTTTTTATTTATTTCTTTTTTTATTTTCGCTCGCACGAAAATATGTTTACAATTGCCTGTCACCAGTCTGCCCTGCCCCGCTACCTTCTGGTCTCAACCAGGATGCTGCGGTCAACCCGGGTTTGCGCCCGTAGACGTAGAGTACCATCATGTGAGTGTAAACCTTGTGGTTCCGACGGATCTCAGACCAGCTCTTCACGTGGCACAAGTGCCGTGGTGGGCCTATGATTCGCATGCTTAGCTGCATATACCCCGGGCAGCGGAGTCACGACCGGAGACCTCATACCTGGCTTCTTCCAAGTGCTGCGCCATCTCGATTGCAAGAACTTCACCATGCCGATGGCTTCCTTGCTAAGGCGACAGCTCACGTTTCTTTCACTGGACGTAGCAGACTACCTAAAAACGGAAACCTACTATCATGCGCCCCAGTTTTGTACCTAAACAGCTAGCGCCTATTGCAGGGGGCTTTTGGGAGCGTAATTTTTAAGGTCTTATTATCTCTTTGAGTGGCCACTTGACGAGCTCGTTACGACTGACAAGAAGGACTCATGTCTCGGTTCTAGCAACGGAATCTACGACATCGCGAAGAAACTTTGCGATTGAGGTACATTCGTCGAGGCCGTCGGCGATAAGAATACATCCAGGACGTCGAGCTCGGGGTACAGGCTTTGACAACAAGGACTCAGTAGAGCGGGGCCGACCGACGGCCCGCAACACAATGCACGACGATGATGTGTAATAATTCGGCTACTGCATTGGAAACGGCCTTATCATCCAGGGCTGGGTGATGAGCGTGCTTCAGTTGGCCCTGCTCGATGCCCACGCCTGGGCCCCATCGCTCGAAGCGAGCTCTAGCGGCTTTGAATCGGGTATTTAAGACGTGCGAGTCGGTTCCGAAAGTCCGGTAAGATTGCAGTTTATCAAGAGCTTCTAGGCAGGAGGTGAAAAGCCCAGCGAGCCCAGCAACTCCGATGACGAGGCCGGCGGTCTCCATGGTGAGGTGAGGTACAGTGAATCTGACAGCACTCAACCTGAATGAGGCGATGCTCGCATTTTATCACACTCAGCCACTCATGCGCAAGGCTCTCTACTAGGCACACAGAACCACTTCAGCAACGTGATGTAGGCTACCAGTTGTAAATTTATCAGGGGGCTTATTGTCGCCAGCCCATCGTTTCTGATAGCAACATTCGCTCACACGCTCTCAGCATTGAAATTGTGGATTGAAAGCCTCTAACAAAACACATAAGGTCCGGGCCAATTGATGCATCTTAGTACTAGCTACCCTAAGCTTGAATGACGTAAGAGGAACAAAAAGACTTAAACATCCTCCTTTGCCATCTTACTTTCTTGGCATGTAGATGTTAAGAAAGTAGCCCTAATTACACCAATATTCTTAACAAGTGCTGTGCACTCGTCTCGTCTATCTATATGACTCGCTTGTCTCCCACTCGGTGGTTAAACCCCCATTTTCAACTACTCTACTATCTACTTTGTCCTTGGAGAGATTCGAATTCGACCGCACAAGTATCAGTGCTTGGATCAAGTGGGTGCTTAGTGACCCTAAAGGATACAGTTCCGAATGCTTCATGAAACTCGACCAAAACATCTTCCCGTTCAACGACTTCGAGGTCGATTCTTTCACAAGAGCCCCAATCTTTAAATCCGGTCAAAGCTGTCTCATTTATGTCACACCGCTGTCTGCAGCAGCATACCTAGGAGACGAAGAGGCTGTCAAACGTCTATTAAAATTCCCTGATCCTCACGAATCCAATGAGCGCATTAGCACTCTCTCACTAGCCTATCTTGAAGGACACTCCAGCATTATCCAACTTCTTGCTGAGAGGGATGAAACTGGCAATCCCTTGAATACAGTGCATATTGCTGCGAGAACGGGCCAGGGCCATTACATCCGCCACCTCTATCAGAAATTCCGTTTCAAGCAAGGCATCAGTGATGTGGATTCAGTCCCGTCCGCCATTCACGCACTGTACCTAGACGACGATGAACAAATAAAAGAGATTTTTTTAGAGCTTCTCGATCTGGATAAGGATGCTGCAGATATTATGGGGGTATGGAAAGATCATTGGACATGCGCTGATCTTGCCAGGACGATGTGGAAAAGCAATGCTCTGGTAGATTGGCTTGAGGACAAATGCAGGTCTCTAACGAGCTGAGGTCATACTTGCGCTGAGTATATAGGTCAATGCTGTGTGTACATATGTCACCTGCAAAGACAGACTAACTGACGACTGATACAGCGAATATCAGCGATGGGCTTCGCAACCTGATGCTTCAACACGCCAACTCTAGGACTTTCGAGAAGCATTACCTCGGCCGTGTCGTCCCTGTGGATACTATGGCCATTGTGAGCCATAAAGAGCAGCAAAAAGCGCTGATGCGTCAAGCCTGCAGTATCGGGTACTCAGCCAGCAAGCGACGGCCTACCCATCTCACTGCTGAGCAGTCTGCAAGTATTAATGATGATCCAAAGATTCAGGATCTCCTTCGACAACGAGACTTGCTTCTTTCTAAAGGCAATAAGTCCGATAAAGTTCGCACACGTCTAAGGAAGATTACTAAGGATATTCAAAGCGAGAAGGCTCGCCTACGCCGAAAACGCAAAGAGCAAGTCAGAAAGGCTTGGACCCGGGAACAGGCTGTAACCGATATAGAGAGACAACTAGCTGGCAAGACATTTGAGGAGCCACCAATCTCGCCATCGGATGGCAATGCTCATCCAGCCCAGAAACGCCTATACGAAGCTTTAACAGCCCCAGCGACCAACACAATTGAGTCCGAATATCATCGCCGTAATAATGCAATTCTCAGCGTCATGTCTTACTGTTCTGTCCAAGAATCACCCTTGCCTCCTATGACCAGATACAAAGCGATTGATACGAAGAAGGATTTCAATCTACACGACAACGCCACCAAGGATACTGCAAGTAGCGCTTTGGGTGATGCAATAACTTCAGTATTTACTAAAAGCCAGACGGAGCGAAGTCGGAGGTGCTTTCTCTGTGTTGGTCGGGCCACCACTCTTGAGCCTTCCGATCCAGCGGTCCATGGGTTAATCAAGCCTTTCTACTCCTCGGGGGACTTGAGCAGGCACTTCAAACGTCGCCATCTCTCCAATCTTCAACCAAACGAAAAACTCCATTGCCGCCTGTGTAATGAGACATTAGATCATAAGATGCACTTGCAAAACCATGCTGAGACAATACACGGGACTGTATCACATGGAGGTTAATCATCATCGAGTTTGCATGGAATAATTGTTGGTGATCTCTGTGGCGAACCCTTCTGTTTGCTCGGGACTATCTCTTCAATTGGTTTTGCTTTGACTTTCAAGACTATCGTAGAAAATATAAAATGGCAGTTTACATATGATGATAATGATTACATTAAGTTCATCTATCGAGATCAAGTGGTTCTGAACCCATCAGGGAGAGGTACCAACACAGCCAACTAGTCCGCCGTTAGTGCATATTATGGACTATTACCCTCCAACTTAAGGTTAATCAGAATCATTAAAATAATTACAAAAAGCCCTCGCAGGGTTGCAAGCGAGTAAATTAAATCCAAATCTATTCAAATCAAATCAAATGGGCCACAATGTTATCTAAATCAAATCAAATCGCGATGTCCAGATTTATTTGGATATCTGGCTATTTGGATAAGCCCCGCTTCTGTGATCTGGTCTGGCCTAATCACCGCCAGTCATTACGCCCCTACCCGCGTCGCGTAAGGTAACACGAAATTCTGTTTTCCTACCACCTTGCGACGCGCTGCATACGAAATCAGTTTATTCTAAGCCTATGTCGTCCTTGACACACCGCACTACTCCATGAGTGGCCTGGTCTGAGAATATTGTAAAGCGATCGGCAATTCACGATAATTCTCGTGGTTTATTTGATATGGTTCAATATGCGAATACTGGCCAGGCGTCAAGAGCTCTTTCCAGTGCTCCTTCTACTGCTTTTAGCCCCCTTGATAGCCCTGACCTCGGTTCGTCAGAGATCAAAGGAGGAGCGGCGGATGACGCATCATTTTCGGTCGACTATATCGGCTATGAAGGCATCGACTGGAATCGCCTTTCGGGGTATTCCATTCGCAAACATCAAAGGCCGCGGACAGGGTGGGTATGGGAACACGGATTCGATATCGAAAAAAGACGGCTCCGGTCACCGACTCTGACTTTAGCTATGAGAGGAACATTTGGATTTCAAAATTGCGTCAAGATATACCGGTATTAGAGCTAACAGAGATACAGGAATTCTCACCCAAAAGCACCCAAAACCAACGTCGCAAATAACCAGTTCTTCAGAACATTCGCGCCACGCCTACTTATGATATGCGTCGGAACAAGCTGGCCCAGGAATGACTATTTCCTGACATAATACCATGGACAGATTCCCCATCTGCTGAGTGTAGGTGTAAGCCGTTCGAATCCAGGTAATGCGGAAATGGGAATTTTTCTTCTGTCAACCAGAAGCATGGAAACATCTGTCCTATACTCACTGTCCATGATCGCTTTTACCACTTCCTCAGTGATCACAACCTCGTCTCCTCGCCGGTCGAGGAGCTGTGCCACTACTTCCTTGCTAAACCTTCCAGAGATAGCCACTACCAACTTCTCCGTAATAGTGATTTGGTCTCCTCGCCGGTCAAGAAGCAGTGTCATCACTTCCATGCCATTCCCAGAATTTCCTGCCGCAGCCTTTACTACCTCCTCCGTAATGGCGATTTGGTCTCCTCGCCGGTCAAGAAGCAGTGTCATCACTTCCTTGCCATGTCTATAATTCGCTGCCGCAGCCTTCACCACCTCCTCTGTGATGGTTACCTTATCTCCTCGCCGGTCGAGAAGCAGTGCCATCACTTCCATGTCAAACTCTCTAGAAATAGTAGAGACTACCTTCTCCGTAATGGCGATTTGGTCTCCTTGCCGGTCAAGAAGCAGTGTCATCACTTCCTTGCCATGTCTATAATTTCCTGCCGCAGCC
>JABEER010001060.1:0-44865 GCA_014824405.1 Fusarium sp. NRRL 66896 | reverse complement strand
TGTTGCGGCGCTGTAAATGGCTGTTGTTTTCAAAAATTTCGTTCTCGCTGGTGTTGATGTTTTTGGCCGCAGTCATATGATACTTTGAAGCTTTACGGGGCCTTGCAAAACGCGTCACTTGGTGGACATAGCGCGATGAGATTGTGCGGGGTAAACTCTGGGGAAGACCTGATTCGTTCCCGGGGATCGGGGCAACGACGGGAGAGGCCCGATAGGGTCTGCCACAGCCCGAAACATCCTGGCATGAGGCTTGGGCTGGCTAGTGACAAGCGAAGACATAAAGAATCGAGACTTGAAGCCTTCGAGCAACTCCTTTTCCAGAACCAGTCTCCTTAACAGCCATTGACACCACTTTCAGGTCAACCGCTACAAGGACTGTATACTCGACGATGTCTATCTCTCCTTTCGTATGGGCACCTCCAGTCACAGAGTACTATTTTGTCCACGAATGCTAATGGAATTTTACTCACAGAATTGGCCTCTCTGGTGGCGCATCGTTGTTCTACTAAATGTCAGCTTTTACAACCTTCTCGGAAATACCTGGGCCTCTGGCCTTTCTCCCGTCTTTGGGTTAGTCATTCAGGAGCTGCACTGCTCGCAGACTCAAGCTTCCGACTTGGCAACGTATGCTTTGCTGGCTCTGGGACTCTCTGTGCGTCGCTTACTGTCCCATCCTTGATCCTTCTGTTAATTCGCTAACCTCTCAGAATCTGTTCGCTCTTCCTTTATCCTTACTCATCGGGAAGCGATTCACAGTCCTCGGTTCGCTCGTCATCTTTATCGCTTGTAACATCTGGTCCGGAGAAGCCACCGACTATGCATCCCTTCGGAATTCACGCATCATTGGTGGACTAGCTGGTGGTCTCGTCGAAGCCCTCGGTCCCATCATCGTAGCCGAGACATTCCCCAGCCACCAGCTCGGAAGAGCCATGGTTGTCTATGTTGGCCTCCTCGCTGCCGGCTCTGCAATTGGTCTACTTGTCGCTGGGGCAGTTGGATTTGGCTTGGGTAGCTGGAGATGGTATCTCAGGATCCTCTCTATGGTTCTTGGGCTAAACCTCATTTGTTCTATCTTGATGCTTCCTGAGACAACCCACGATCTTAACGAACTAAATATGACTCAGACCAGGCCTACGAGCTCGGCAAACGCGGAGCCGAAGCCAACGTCCACTTCGATCGAGGACATCTCTATCTCATCTCCGGCAGACACAACAGTCGACGAGACTCTTCCACCTCACTTTGGCAAGGAATGGATGTCGAGGTCGTTCAGCAACAGATATGTGCCCATGAAGTGGAAGAGCATAGGTCAGTCATTCATCCGGCCGCTGCAGCTGCTTATGGCACCTCAAGTTCTCGTCACTGTTTACGTCTTTGGCATAACAATTGGCTGGACTGTCATAATCTCCATTATCATCTCTATTACTTATACTAGTCCTCCCCTACTGTGGAATTCGAAATCGATCGGTCTACTCAACGTCTCTGCTCTTCTCGGCATTCTTGTTGGCCTTCCCATCGGTGGCTACTTCGCAGACTTTCTTTTCATTCGTTCTGCAAGAGGAGGTGCTCGGGAGCCTGATCCCAGAAGTAGACTACCAATAATGCTTATCGGAGCACTCGCCAGCCCTACTGGTTGTCTTGTCCTCGGGCACGGATTACAACACCCTCATCACTGGATCGTTGTCTGCGTCGGATGGTGTCTACTTGCCTTTGGTCTGACAGGCTCGGCAAATGTTCTTCTTACTTATTCAGTCAGCACTATGCCTTCAAGAGCAGGGGATATCGGTGTCTTGGTAAATGTAATGAAGAACTGCTTAGGCTTTGGCGTATCCTATGCCTCTATTACTTGGATGAGAGCGATGGGGACATTGAAGCAATTCGCAATCATGGGTGCTCTTCTCTGGTTTGGATACATTCTGGTGATTCCGGTATGGGTCTGGAGCAAGTCTCTTATGCGCAGAAGCGCAATTTATACCAGGTAAAAGCTTACAGGGAATACACCCCACCATCTGTAAACCGCTCAATTGGTTTTTGGTAGAAGTGAACCAGCTGTCAATATCATTTCTGTTGTGCTTTCAACTACACATTTTGTCATGACCTTGAGATTGTGGTGTCGGACACTTGCGCAAATGCTAGTCTTCTAAAATCATAATTTCTCGGGTTAAGTCTCCCTTCATTACCAAACGAGATAATAGAAAACTAATTGTACCAACTAAAGTCGCAGAAAATCCGACAGTCAAGAGAGTGCCTTGTAAAAAGCCTGACAAGATGCCAAGTCGAGTGTTTTCCCTACATCATACCAAGCCGCAGTGAGGAATAGTTCCGCTTCAACCAATTATATGCCTCGGCCCCAAAGCGAATGAATTGTTCTATATATAAACTGAAGATGGAGCGCGTTAACATGATCGATTTTCCCATCCGATGCTTGTACACCCGCTTTCACATAACAAAATAGTTTTGCCATAACCATGCCGTTTTCAACTGTTTACGAAGACCCTTGGACAAGGACCCAGATTAATTTGAGCCACGTTGCCGTTGTGAGCCAACATGCTGTTATTTGGTAAAATCGATCTCAAACTCATTCTCTCTCAATAGCAACATCTCGAACTGATCGAAACCTTTCTAAAGCTCCTTTAACACCTCGGCGATGCAGATGGTAGCATAAGTGACGAAACATTGGCATATTCAGAATGGCGCTATGCTATGTATCTTCGTTTCATCGACGTAAGGGGCTTTTGCCCAAATGACCACCCACCTCCATGGTAGGTTCTGTGTCTTTGCCGTGTGACCACCTGACTGATAACAATAGGGATGTTGCACTTATCATGTATCTGCAAATGCTGTCACCCTCGCGCTTCCATCATTATATCTACGATAACCGTAACCGCAACCTGAACGGCATCTTTGGCTTAGAGCATCGACATTTCCCTATGACCAAATTGCTAACAGGTGAATGGTATCCCAGACGAACGAGGAAGGCCTGGGATGAGATTAGTATAATGAGCGGCTCTGGCTCCGACTGTCGGGGCTGCAACCTACCATTCCAACTATGGCCCTGTGCACCATGGAAACTGAAAAGGCTATCCTCCATACTAGGAGGAAAAGCTCATCGGTCACCAAGTTCTGATCAAAAATGGATAACGCCGACTGATAAAAAGCTCAAAGAGATCCCCCAAGACCAACAAGGGAAAGTCATTCTGATGCACCAATGGGATCGCTGTCGTACAAGTGTACCAGAACAAGGTTACAAGGTCTGGGACCTCCAGTCATACGCGGCGATACGAACATGCAGGGTAGAAGAAAGGTGCCGGAGTCAGAGTCAACATGAACAGTTCAACGAAGTCTGCTTGCTTAAACCGTGGCCATCTTTACAGGATCTTCGAAAAGACCTTGAGCAACAAGTGTCTTTCTGGCAGGTCATACTTGACGTAAAGAATTCGGTGCCTGGCTTTGTCGACAGTTTGAAGAATTCAGTGGTTGACTACGAAGACTTTCTCGGCCTTCTGGGTAGTATACTTCCAAAGAGTGAGAGAGATGGCTCATACAAGTCAAAGCTCGACCCAAAGACAGCAAAAATATCTCGCCAGCCAAGCTCACGACCATCTCGGATAATCCCGCCAACACTCGAGATTGATCTTCTATGGCAAACTCACCGCTTGTTCCCAGGGAGCTACTGGATATGGTCTGCTGAAAAGGCAGACTGGGTCCTTGATAGAGAACCAACAGCAAATTCATGGGCTGCAGCTACACTACTTCAGCATACAAGAGAGCTGTGGAGATCGAGGTACACCTCAGAGCTGGGCAGGGGTGTTTCAGTGGAGGAGACGTTGACGGAGTACGTCCCTCACACAGTGAAACATGCACCTGCCAACGTGCAGAGGACCGATCTCAAGACTTTGGTGTGTGGTCGTGACGCATGGAAGCAAAGAAGGGTAATCAGAAGGGGACGAGGGGACGATATATCTGGTGGTGGAGGCGCTGGTGATTATGGAGGGTCTGGGAGTTGCGATGGAGGCGGCGGTGGTGATGGTGGTGGAGGTGGGGAATAGGCAAAGAGAGAACAACCAGAATTTGGCTGCGGTGCAAGGGATTATTAGGAAAGAGTTCAGCGAAGGAATGAATTAAATAGTGAAATAGCCATGGAATAGTGGGCCACCAATCAATGCAATGAGAGCTCTGCCACTATATACCAAACTCTTCTCGCCTACTCAAGACTCTCTTCTTAACATCTTCAGGGTATCCATTCTCAAAATCACAAGTTACCCAGCCCTGCTTGCCTTCATACTCTTCCGGCAACAAACAATTAGCCACGACCTTTCCTCCCGTGAGCTTTGTCCCAGGTCCGTGCGACATATATGGCACAAGTGGATAAGCAGGGACATCCTCAAAATGGAACTCATCCATTGCTGGCCTGCATCTCGTTGCAAAAGCCCAGGTCACGTCGTTCATATCGAAGGGATTGATATCCTCTCCAACCACTAGCAGACGGTGGATCTGCATACCGCACTTGTTGCGGAATACAAGGTCTCCAATTTTGGTACAGAAGTCTTTGGCGTTCGTGTTCATTCTGGCTAGCTTCTTTCGGTCAACTTGTACAGCTGCCCAAATGACCTGTGTCTCGAACAGGGCAAAGACTTGGGCCACCGGCAAACCGTGTTTTTGAAGCAAGTGCCGAATCTCTGCGGAGGCAAGAGTTCCAATCATGGTATGCGTCTCATCTGGACCGAAGTTTGCACGTCCAGGTACGCAAACTGGTAAGATTGGGTTGTTGCGATGAGTGATGGCTTTGACAGTATACAGAGGCTGTTGGGAATTTTCATCGAGAAAGCTATAGCCATGCATTTCGCCGAATGGGCCTTCTTTGGCAGTATCTGTGATAGAAATGGTGCCTTCTAGGACGATCTCGCTATTTGCTGGGACGTATATATCGTTGGTTTCACACTTGACGAGCTCCAATGGCGAACCGCAGAGTGCGCCAACGTATTCAGACTCTGAGACACCAGCTGGTAGGGGCATACTAGCTGCCATAGTAGCAATCGGTGGTGCACCCAGGGCAATGGCGTAGGGTACATCTTTGCCAGTGTGTTTCCATTCTTCAAAGATCCTAGCAATATGCTGTGGTTTCATGATGAGACCGACCATGCGCGTCTTATCATAAACCATCGCCCGTGCGATAGACCAATTAGTCCATGGCTCTGCTGGATGGGGTATGATATTGATACCCAGTGTCTGAATGTAGTCCCCACCATCGGCCTTGTTCAGAAGAGGAGCAGGCAATTTGGTGAGATCAACTTCGTCGCCCATGATAATATTTTCCTTGCATGGTCCTGTGGAGACATGAACTGGGGGGAGAGGCTTTTCTCCCTTTGCTGAAAGCATTCTATCGATAACATCTTTCACACCAGCTTCCTTCGGAAGTGCAAGGTGCTGTGCCAGACGTCGATACGGCAACTCTGGGTCACTCGAGAGACCAGCTGGTGCGCCAAGAATGCGAAATAGACCATCTTTTGCCCCCTTCACATTATGAAACAATGGAGCTTTCGTTCGCTGTTCATAAGCCAGACGAATGGCAGCCGCCACTTCGAGCTTGGGATCGACTTCAGCAGTAATATCGGCCAAGTCATTGTCCTCTCGCAAGGTGTTCACAAAGGCCCGAAAGTCAAGGTGCGCTGAAGAAGAAGTGCTGCCCCCTGAAAGATACCGACGCGATGAACGGCTCGCCAGAAGCCTGGTCGTCGAAGCAGGTCGAAATCGTTGCATAATTCTTATCGAATATTTAGTGGCTCTCATTCAAGTAGCTTATTTACTTCTCAACTCCTCCAATTTGTTGACATGCAGGGGATTTAAGCGGGTGAAGCGTCGTCGGCCGCCTCATCCATATCTGGAAATGCGTTGTAGTCAGCTTTATCAAGCACATTATTAAGCACTACCGTAACGCTTTGTCATTCTGCAGCAAGCCACACTGTTATCAGCCTTATTTAATTCGTGAATTCGTACCGATCATCCGAGATTATCATGCCACAGAGGAGAGTATTATGCGAAATTCGTATGAAGAGAGGACCGTTAGATGTAGCATTATCGTAAATCTTGGAATGATGCAAGATCGGCATCCCCATTACATCGCATAGCGCTTACACTCTTGCAGGCTCCAAGAAAATGATTGTCAAGACCCTGAATGGCATGCTTTGTAAAGGCTGACCAACACTTATATAATGCTTTGTTGTACTGTTCTCCTTTCGCTGATTGACTGTATCACTCGTATCGGAATTGCGAAAAATACAAGTTCATACACGCTGCTATACGCCAACCTCAAACTAACTACTAGACTCTTGATTGCATCGAACAGCTACTCAAGAGCTGCGGTCAACCCAACGCTATACTGCAAGATGCACAGTCTTGTTCGCCCCTTACGATTGCTCAGGGGACCTTGTTTCTCGAAGCTCCCAGTGGTTCCTTATCAGTCAGTTCAAACACGCTACCAATCTACCTCACAAAACCCTAATGGACGTCCAAAACGTATCGTCGTTGCTGTTACAGGGGCAACTGGCTCACCCTTGGCAGTTGCTTTGCTCAAACGCCTCCGGGAATTCGAAGTTGAGACGCATCTCATCATGTCCAAATGGGGAGGGGCAACGCTCAAATACGAACTTGAAGCTCCAAAAAACACAACTTCATACCTCGAATCTCTTGCTTCAGTTACATACTCATCGTTGGACGTTTCAGCCTCATTATCGTCTGGTTCATTTCGCACAGATGGCATGATTGTTGTTCCATGCAGTATGAAAACACTGGCAGGCATACGCATGGGCTATGATAACGATCTCGTTGTACGAGCGGCAAGTGTAACACTGAAAGAGAGAAGAAGGCTTGTTCTAGTGGCTAGAGAAACGCCGTTGACGAGCATTTACCTGGAGAACATGCTTGAGGTGACCAAGGCTGGCGCCGTGGTATTTCCGCCAGTGATGGCATTTTATATGAGGCCGAGTTCGATTGATGACATGGTGCAGCAAAGTGTCATGAGAATGATTGATCTGCTGGACTTGGGAGCTGTTGATGGAGACGTGCAGGATGGAGCACGTTGGAAAGGGTTTGACTGGGCAGCAAAGGGAAAGCAAAAGACTAGTCCATAATCACAGGTCATTCCTGGACTTTAATACGAGACTTTAATATTATCATGATAAGAGCTAGAAGAATATACTGAGCTACAGTTTTGTAGAACGCTGTGGATATACAGCAAAGTCCTTTGCGTTATAACCCTTCGGCCATATACCATTCTTACCAGGCGCCAGAATTCCCTTCGGATCCAGTGCATTCTTGATTGTAGTATTAAGATGCATCTGCGCATTATTATTGAAGTTGTAAGTCTGAGCAATCTGATCCATCAGTGCCAAATGAGTGCGATACTCTCCCCAGCCCTTCTTCGCAGCGTCGTCGATCAACTGACTAATGAGGGCGTGCGCTCGACGGCAAGACTCTGGATCAAGACGGTCAAAGACAAGACACACAATGTGATGCATCTCCCTCATTCCGACGACAAACGTTCCAATGAAGTCGAAACCGGCTTCTTCGCAGCGCTTGCGGGTCAGGGCATATTGAGCGACCGCGTCATCGCCTGTGACTTTAGCGATTGGAGAGAAGAACAGGTGAGCTCCATTAGGCAACCAGTTACTATTGACACGTTATTGGGGCCTTGAAAATGTTACCAATCGAGATGCAGAACTTACACCCATTCTAGCTCCGTCATCGTGGGAATTCCTTGCAAGGTAAGATCTCGAGTTTGCAAGACAACGTTGTCAGGCATATCCTCTGGAAAGTAGAATTTAGTCCCGGGAATGGCAGAGAAAGCAGCCTTGACAACTTCCCACATGACCTTCCGGATGGGTTCAGGACCATAAAGTGCTCCGTAAAAGTTCCAGCGCCCTAGGTTGAGCTTCTTTGCAATCTCGTCCAGTTCCTTGTCGTTGAGAGGCTTTTTCGAAGATGTATACTTATCACGAGATCCCTAAGGCTATTGTTAACTCGGCGCATAATGAGCAAGTCGGTTTCATACCATAACAGCTGCATCCAAAAGTACATGTCTAACAGTCGGAACATTCTGCAGCACCATCGATGTCCGAAGCGGTCGAATGATCTCAATGGCCTGGTGAAGATCTTCGTCTTTGGGAATAGTGATCAAGTATGACTGATATCCTCCAGGGTTTACCATGAGCCAAACACCCATCTTGACAACAATACCAAGAGACGATTGAGTGAATATGCCGTCGTTATAGGGACCGAAGCCATAGTTGAAAAGCTGCCACGCTGAGTTTGGCTCTTGCTCGTGCGGTGGAGCGCTGGGATCGGCATCTGGGTTTGGAAGAGCACCCATTCCCGTGCGGACTAGTGTGCCGTCGGGAAGCACAACTTTAAAACATCAGTCACACGAGTCTCTCACGGCGATGTGCATATTCTTATTAGCTACTCACCTTCCATACCGCAGTGCATCATAAAGTGGTCACCTAGAGGTAGTCAATACTGTGACCATGAGTTGGAGTTATGGGAAAGATGACTCACCATACGGAGTGTAGCCTACTCCTCTCTCTGTAGTATTTCCAAGTACTGATCCGCCACCAAGATCAGGGACATCAATCCACAGTTTGTCACGGAGGTTGTTGTCCACCAAGTACTGGTGAAGATCTGTATATGTAACTCCAGGTTCGACCAGAGCATATGCACCATCAACATCAACATTCAAGATCTTGTTCATATGTTTACCAAGATCGAGACCAATTGACCCTGGTACACGGGGAGCAGCACCGCCATATCCAACATTTCGGCCGATGGAGAATGGCCAAAGGGGAATCTCGAACTTATTGCACAACCTGACTACCGCTTGAACCTCGGCCACATCGCGGGGAGTGATGACAGCTGAAGAAACAAAATGCTGTTTGGAGGTTATGTCGAACATGTCGTGCATCTTGCTGGGGTCGCGATAGTCCTGCTTGTCTAGTTGCTCAGGCTTGGAAATGACGACAACATTCTCTGCAGTTGTGGTTTCAATGACTTCTGATATGAATTGATTGAAAACAGATGGTTTGATGCCAGGAGGCAAAACAAGGGGAGTAACGGTAGGCATTTTGGGGGTGGTAGAATATCATAAGAATGAGGTGATCGACTGGCTCGAGAGTAAGTAAACTCATGTGCTACTCGGGTTGGGCTTAAATAGACATTCTCACTGACCAGCAGCATATTCGGCATTCGTGAGCCTTAGTCTGTGGCTGGCCAGTGGTGGGGATTTTCCCGTTCAGCCGAAGCTGGGTTACACAAACTCGAGGTGGAGGTGGGGAATTGTCCGAGATGTGCATATGCCCGCGTCCTGAAGCCGGACCTTGAAGAGTCTTTTGATATGAACAGGCAAAGATCGGCTCAACAAAGGGGAACAATGCGCGCAACGTGTTGAACTTTCCTTGGCTGATCCATTGAATTTGGAGCTTGATTGGCTTCGAATCATCTCAAGGGTATATCAGATCACTACGGAAAGTCGACTCTCATTAACATAATGATAGTACTGCAAAGAATGCAAAGAATGCAAAGAAATGTTGCGTTTGGATGAATTTGGCTCGTATTGCACTATCTACTATATCCTCTAATAATACTTGTACTCCACTTGTATGGCCACCGCGGAACTGCGTAACAGCCAAGAACAGAACACTATGATGTGAATTGAATGACCAGTTTTCCCGATGTCTAGCAAGATTAGCCAACCGATAATTACGACAACGAAATGGGTGACATACCTTGGAGAACCGATTGACCAAATCGTCCAGCTCATCGAAGTTTACTGACTCCACTATAGGCTTCACCACGCCTCTCCGTACAAACTCGAGAGCTTCCAGTGTTTCCGTTCGTGTTCCCACCAACGTTCCCAACAGATTGATGCCACGGTCAATGAGAGTAAGTGGATGCAGGTTCATGGCTTGATCTGGCGGGGGAATACCAACGCAGACCAGAGTGCCAAATACTGCAACTAGATCAATAGCGTTTTGATACGCTCGACCTGACCCTGCGGTGACAATAACGGCTTTGGCTCCAGCTTCATTGGGAGTAAGCTTCCTCAGTTCCGCCGGTGTATCAGGCGATGCTCCATCAAAGTATGCATCCGCTCCCATCTTGATACAAGACTCTCTTGCAGGTCCAATATCAACAGCAGCAACACGGAATCCCATGGCTTTCGCATACTGAATCCCCAAACCCCCAACACCACCACCAGCTCCGACTATAGCAACCCATTCTCCTGGTGTCGCTCCACAAGCCTTGAGTGCTTTGTATGCAGTAACACCGCCGCACAATGTCGGGGCGACCAATTCATCTGGGAGTTCATCCGAGTCCGGAATTGTGAGCACATAACGACTTGGTACAATGCAGTGTTCAGCAAATGTTCCATCCCACTTTCGTCCCGAATTCTGCTGTTCCAAACAGCGAACCTCACCGCCAGGCTCACGGCAACAATTGCATCGACCACAGACGTCTCTTACCCAAGCAATGCCAACTCGATCGCCAATCTTGACAGAACCGGGATCTACGCCAGAGCCAACTTGTACAACACGGCCCACGCCCTCATGGCCAAGAACCTCACGGCATGGACCGAGGTAACCACCTGCAAGGGCCATATCAGTGCCGCAGACACCGGTAGCAGATAGTTTGACGAGAACTTCCCATGGCTGGAGCTTGGGGATGGGAACTGAGTTTATCTTGAACTGAAAGCTTTTATCTGAGCGCTTTATAACATGTTAGCAACTGGCAAGTAGAGATGATCGAGGTCTCGATTCAACTTACAACCACGGTGGCTACCCGATGGTAGGGTTCGTCAACTATTGTGCCCCCCATGAGTTCGGCACTACTGGATTAGAGCTATTTTAATCGTGTTGAGACTGAATGCAGTTGAAGAAGATTGTCGCTGGCTTGAGTTGGATATCGAGAATGCTGAGTGTCTGAAATTTCAAGTGGAAGGCATACCAGTAATGAAAGTGAGATATGTTTAATCTAAATCCCGGATGCCGTGACCAAATGCCGAAATGCCTCTCTCTGGAAACCGAATGGCTGTGCTTTTGCGGGGTTTCCATACCTGGATCTAGACTAGATCGTGGAGATGAGGCGGGATGCCGATCTCAGTTGCGGGGGTGGCAGATTTCCCGACTCCACGTGTTCGTCATCACGAAGCATGCTTTTTCTTGCAACGAAGAACGAATAAGTCATCCTGTCTACTCAGGCTCATCTCTGCTATTGACTGTGGATTTCGTGACCCATGACTCCCCTGGCATGGCCTTCGCTAGGTTGCATCGCTCATTTGCTCTAATTTGAACTGCCGCCCAAGATCGCTCACCCGACCTTATGACCTCGGTCAACACCATGACGGATAAGCAGCCGCAACATTGCTGTCCTGTCTGCTTTGCTGAGTTCACAAAGTCCGGTATGCCGTTCGAGACCTAGACCCTTGACTGGATGCAACGCGTACTAACAATGTTGCATCAAGACCACCTTAATCGGCATTACCTGTCGCGTAAGTCTATTACGACCTCGTTGTTGTAGGGTATGTATACTAAAGCAGCAAGCACCCAGACACAGATGAAAAGCCTTATCAATGCCAATACTGCATCCGTGGTTTCAACCGTCGGTCAGTCTATACTTTCCTGTTCCTTTTTGGGTTTCAAAAGCTGAGACATAGTCATTAGAGACGCACTCCTTCGTCATTGGAGAACCTGTGACAGACGTCTCAAATCAGGCTTACCTCCTCCAATTCTGCAACAGAAGAAGCGAGGGAGACGACAGAACGCTTGTGAAAGATGTGCAAAGTTGAAAAGGAAATGCAGCGGATCCCAACCTTGCAAAGTCTGCGCCGATCAGAACCAAAATTGTAATTACGGTCAAACGCCACCGAATAAGGATGACTTCGTTGGCCCGCAGAGGCTCAGAAAAGATCAGATCCTCCACAATCGCGCGGATTCATCATTACAGGACGTGGAGGTTCAGAATCCAACATTTTTGTCACAATATGACAGGACTTCGGACTCGACGCTGGCCACCTCATTTTATCCTATCCAACTTCTACAACCTTCACTGGTTTCTAAATCCGGTGGCAACACAATGGTTATGCCACAATCTGACTTATATCTACCACAACCAGAGTGGCCTGTCCCGTGTCATCCCCCATCACTGTCGCTGATGACACCAAAGCCGGCTCTTCCTCGTATGGGCCTCCGCTTTCTGGCCAGACATACTTCCTCACATGGTCTGTTGAATTCATTCAACTGCGACAATAGCGTTGTAAGGGGTCAGGTTCTTCCTAGTCTCCTACAGAACGGTAGCTGGCCTCCCTTTGAAGCAGTTTCCATTGCTAGTACCCTGGTCGCATCACCTTGGGTAAGAATGGATCAACGTAAATTGACACAACAAGGATTGACAGAACAACACCCCCTGGCAAGCACATGTGAACAAATTGTCGCAGGCGTCCGGGGAGTTACATCTCAAGCGGCTAATATGAACTGGTCTGTGTCCAGACAACTGTCTTGTACACGATTCTTTTCTCCAGGAAATGTTGAGTTGTTCTTGACCATGTTCTTCCAAATCTGGCATCTAAACTGGCCCGTCTTCCATAGACCAACATTTGACCCCACGCTCAAGTCTCCCAAGTTGATAGCGGCTCTTTCACTAATTGGTGCATCTTTGAGTCCCGAAAGGAAGCAATATGATCAAGCCATGGTCTGGTTGGAGATAGTCGAGAACTGGATCTTCCAGGACCCAGATTTCAGCGAAGACATAATTCCTCAAACAGACGATGATGGCCAGGCTTTGCAAGTTCGCCAGCGGCTTGACATTGTGCAAGCTGCTTATGCTATCGTTCTCCTAATGAATTGGGAGGGTGATACAAAAATGAGGCTCAGAGCACGAAGGACACGGTTTCCTGACATTGTCTATGTTGCTCGCAGCCTTTCTCCCTTCGCGATACTTGGAACAAGTGAGAAAGAACATCTTGTTCCACGCATCCTCTACGATTATTGGACAGCATTCGCATTACGAGAGGAGTGTATCCGCACCCTTCTGTATACATTCCTTCTCGATTCAGCATTCGTAATGTTCTACGATATGAGTCCCCGGATGGTGATTAACGAGTTACAATTTAGTCTCGCGGCTACGGATGAACACTTTAATGCCCCGGATGCCGAGGCTTGGTTTATGTGCACCCAAGCTGCAGCACGCAGGTCAGTGGCATGCAGCCAGGTCACGATGTCCCAATCTATTAGCATGATTATGAGTGAGGATTTCGGCGCTACTCAGTGGGAAGTCTTTGAGCAAATGAGTCCATTGAATCTCTTTGCCATTGCTAGTGGTAAGTTACATGAGAAGATAAAACAGCAGGCTATTATTAATTCATCTTAGCCTTCCATAATCTTATCTATCACCACCAGAATGGGCCAGACCAAGGATCAATATCCTTGCCCATTACACGAGGGTTAAGGAATTGGTTTCGAATTTGGTCTAACTATAACTTCTTCTCAACCACCGACGATTGTCTCTCTTTTGTAGGAAGAAAATCTCAAAGCAAACTTGGGTTCTTTCTACATGCAGATGAGTATTGGTGTCTCGCTAATCTGTTCTGCCGCCAATTGGAGCGTGGTATCAATCCCCACCAAGCATTTGGAGACACTCATTCACAGATATCTCAAGGAATGTCTGATATGGGTAAAATACACAGTTTGATCCTTCGCTTCCAAGATGTAGATCTTGGCGAGATAGTTCTTTCATGAACCTGTCACTTATTCTTCTTCTCCAATCTCTTTCGTTCGTCGGTGTTATGAAGCCAATCCAACCAAGGCATTCCTCCAAAGTGAACATCAAAACGCTCATGATGACGATCATGACGATAGGCTGCACCTCCGAAGAAGTCGAAGCCGCTATGAACAGTCGCCGTCTCGATGAGCTGCCAAGCCACAAACGCCCACATGGTCAAGATATGAGTTCTGAGCAATACGGGCGGAAGGACAATGGGAATCGTGTTGGCTACAATATGCTCGATAGGATGGGCATACTGTGACGCGAAGGCGACTGGTGCTGTGAACTTGTGATGGATCTTATGGATGCGACGGTAGAGGTATGGTATGTGAAATAGTCGATGCGAGTAGTAGAAGAGAATCTCTCGGGCAACTAAACAGATAGCAAAGTCGCTCGCAAAGCTCTTCGCAGGTGGCAATGATGCAGTGATCTGGAATGTTGATGGCATATTTCGCTGGGTCGCTAGAAACGCCAGGGATAATTGCAATCCAATGACTATCAGCTGGTTCCTCAAAGATATCAGGACAGAGTCCAGGATCTCAGAGCCCTTGGGCTGTTTTGGTGGAGGCTGTATCTTGTGTTTCGCCGCAAAAGTTGGGGCGAGGTGATCAAGGAGAACAAAGAGGGCTGAAGGAATCCACCAGAAAAGGATCTGGACGAGGCAGCTGCCCGCAAACTCGATCGTAAAGGGATCATAGCTAGCGACGACCTTTGCCCAGAGTTGAGACATCTTGACTTTAACTTTGTTAGTTGGATGATGGTCGAGCTAAAGGATCATGAGATCGAAAGAGGTAGATATACTTTGTCCAACGACTAACTCGATCGAGGAGGAGCAAATCAGAGGCGCCCCAATACCCCGCAGTCTTTAAAGCCTAGTACTCATGAGGAAGTCGTTCCAAGAGCCTCTCTCTTCACTTTCCCTTTTTGAGCCTAACCTCTACACTTTCACACGGAGCCTCGGTTGGCTTGAGTGGCGTCATGTTTTAAGGTGGCGATCCACATGAATTATCCTGACCTTGTCCGAGGCTCTGTTTAATAACTGGATAACTATTGGTAATAACGTGAATATTCATTGGTAGAACCTCTGTAATCTCAGATTGGCAGGCAGCTATGTGAGAGCCATGACATGCTGCTCGGGGCCCGCGGGTCTTATATCTCAGCAACCACTCCGACGGAGTCACAAGTGCATGACTTTCGAACATGTATACAGCGTTGTGTTCCCGAAAACCAGCCAATATTATGTACTGTTTCTCAATGGCGCCTGCAATGTCTAAACAGCTCTCTAACACCAGACTTATGATACCCACTCAGCCTTCGACCTCCCTCTTCGTCCGGTCGGAACTTTCCAGCCAATACTCGACTTCTCAAACTTGAACGCAGGTGCTAGCACTTTGAAGTCCTCCTCCAGTCCATATTCCTTGCCGCTCATGTCCCAAAAGTACTCAGGGTGCTTGAACATTTCTGGGCGAATTTTCTGCAACGAATGATGCGTCTTGCCAACGAGTGCACCCATATCGTCGTGATGGCGAGGATTGAACTGCAGGTCCCGGCTTCTTAGAGTCTTCTGTTGGTCCTCAGAGTACAAGCCGAGACGATAATACCAGATATTATACTGCGTGAGGCTGATGTCGATGTCAAAGGTGGCGTCTTCTTTAGTGCGGGCTAATAATGCTTGGATGGCAGCCGCGGCCCCAACTAATCCGGTCTGGTAGTCAGAGTTGGCTGAGGCGAGGTCAGAAATAGAAGCTTGTGATAGAACAACGGGGTAAACTTACGGAGCAGTGGAACAACAGCCTCATCAAGGCCAAGGAACTTGCCCTGCAGATACGACAGACCGACCAAGCAGTCGCTGATCTGCTGCCATCCAGAGCGGTAAGCAAGCGGCCCCTCGAAACCATAACAATTCTCTCTCATATAGATCAGACTTGGGCTCAGCTCACGCAAAGTCTTGGAGTCAAAGCCTAGCTTCGCCAGGGCGCCAGGACGGTATCCATCAACAAGAATATCAGCCCCTTTAAGAAGCTCAGAAAAGGTTTGTCGTCCCTCCTCGGTCTTGAGATCAATATTAACGTCTCTCTTGCCAGTCTGAAGATCTGGCATTGTTGTCGCGTACTCGGGTAACCTGCTGCAGGAGACGCGGATAACATCGGCACCAAGAACACTGAGGATCTTGGATACCGCTGGAGCTGCGATGACACGGGACAAGTCGATGACTCTGATACCAGCGAGTGGACTATAACTTTGACGGTCTTTGGCTTCGGGCCAAGACTTCTTCGGTGCTGGCACGCGAGTTGATGTCCACAATGGTTCTTTCGACATGATCTTGCCGTGCTCGCTTGCAAAGAACTCATCAGGCGTATAGCATACTACACCAGCCTGCTTGTACTTCTCATTGACGACCTTCTCAATCTCCTTAGAATCCCATTGTGCAACCTTTTTCGCGTAGGTCTCGAAAGCTTCTTCATTGCTGAGATCACTATCCTCAACGCCCAGCATCTCCATCGTAGGCAAAGCATTCATAGATCCATGCAGATGATGATACCATCTTCCGTCCTTAGTACGATAAACGTTCGTCGCATATCGCCTGACGGGTTTGGCCATCTGATGGATGTCCATCTTGGCAAGCTCTGCTAGCATTTTCTTGTTCTGCATAAAGTGCTTGCCGCCAATGGTGGGTAGTAGCACCGATTCAAGGAACAGGGTTGCAAGGTCCGTGTTAATCTCAACATCCTGGTAATCGATGCCAAAGCGCTCTGCTACGACAACGTTTGCGGCTGTGGCTACGAGGGCGTTCAGGGCTGCGCTCGACTCCGTGATCTTAAGAGGTGTGAGAACGAAAGGTTGGTCGTCTTCTCCAACGAACTTGACTCTCTCGGCGGCTTTGATGAAAGAGTCCGGAAGTTGTAGCTTGGGATCCCGAAGGAGAACTTCTTTTAGGATCCGAGTGGCTTCGGTTGGGATGGCGTAGTTGGACATGGTGCTGAGGGAGTAAGGCTGATTATAGAAGAGGTTGCAATCGTGTTTGATATCACACCAGGTTTGCAAACAAACTCAAGGTTGCTGCAAGTCAAAGGAACAGATGTTCTCAATGTGATATCGAACGTTGCAATGAGGAATATAAGTAATCCCCTCGGCTGACTGAAACCGACGGTCGCTTCCACTGTCCTTCAGATAGATGATGTCTCTACAACTCCTAGTGGGTCTCTCCGGAGTTCCGGGGCTTAATGCACTCTCGGAGTCTTGTGTCGGAGTTCTGAGAGCCGGGCTTCGGGATACGGCTTCTGTTGCACAGAGACAATGATGTCACCGCAATCCAAGAATTTGGTGACTGTCTCACTCTGATACGGAGTACTGTTTGTCGGTTGTCTCGGATATGAGACTTATGAATCGCAACACCCGAAATTGCGGGGTGGTATAAAGATGGCTTGTACTCAACCCCTCAGCCTTGAAGGAGGGCTTGGTGGCTGTTGAACTCAATACGGTACATCGAAATTCCTCACAAGCAGTTCATAGACCCAAATTCATTATGACTTCCAACAATGGATGGCGCGCTGGGGAATTCGGCGTCAGGCCTGTACGAGTGGCTAACTGTTCCGGATACCACGGTACGAGAAGTCTTTCACAGCCTAGATATGACTAAATATTAACCTCATAGGCGATCCGGCCATTGAGATGTACAAGCAGGCTACCTTGGGCGATGTCGACTTTATCACTGGTGACTACCTCGCTGGTACGCCTTGAACCCTCAAAACTTGCATGGCCTGTGTTGTTTACAAGAATCAGAAGTCAACATGGCCAATAATGCGGAGGCATACGCGAAAGGGCAACACCCAGGCTACGAAGGCACTGCGTTGAAAGGCCTTGAACTTTCAATTGATGCCATCGCAGAGAAGCGGATCAAAGTTGCCATCAATGGTGGAGCACTCAATCCTGAAGGTCTCGCTGTGAGAGTGGCAGCATTAGTAAGACTTTCCCATTACTCTTGTCCGTGTTGTGTTTGGCTAACCTTCTGCCAGGTTGCCGAGAAAGGTTATGATCTAAGGGTAGCATATGTTTCTGGTGATAACGTGCTCCCCAAGCTCGGCAAACACATGCCGCAAGACAAAGATAACGCGTTGCCTCATCTCGATTCTCTAAATGATCACGTTACTCTCACTCCTGAGACTTACATATTCGCCAAGAATGACGAGGAACCTCGAGAAATAGTGTCTGCTAATGCTTATCTCGGTGCACACGCCATTTATGAAGCATTTCAACACGGTGCCGACATCATCATATGCGGCCGAGCTTCCGATGCCAGCCCCGTCATCGCCTGCGCCTGGTACTGGTGGTCTTGGAACAGCACCAACTATGATGAACTTGCCGGTGCCTTAGTAGCAGGGCACTTGATTGAGTGTTCAGCCTATGTCACGGGCGGTAACTTTGCAGGCTTCGACGCTTTCGATATTGAGAACTTTGTTGACCCCGGTTTCCCGATTGCTGAGATTGCACAGGATGGCTCTTGTGTCATCACGAAGCATGGGGGTACAGGCGGTATGGTCACTGTTGATACGTGCAAGTCTCAACTCGTGTATGAGGTGCAAGGTAACGCGTACATCAACAGTGATGTGAAGGCCTACCTGGACGATATTGAGATGGAGCAGGTTGGTGAAGATAGGTATGTAAACTCTGGAACCTCGTTAGCCTCACTGACCAAGAACAAAGGGTTCGCGTTCACGGAGTTCGTGGTGCGCCACCGCCGGATACCACTAAACTCGCGGTCTTCTACAAAGGAGGCTACGAAATGCAGGCCTTGTTCAATGCGACGGGCCACAGCTTTGAGCAAAAGTTTGCCCTTCTCGAAAAGCAAGTTCGTTTCCATCTTGGCGAAGAGAAACTCAGTCATCTGAACTTTCTCGAATTTCAGAGAATTGGCGTCCCAGCTGTGAACCCTACCAACCAAAACAGCGGTACTGTGTATCTCCGCATTTTCGCTCAGTCAACCAAGGCAGAAGCTCTTCAGGCAATTATGATGGCTATTGGGAATATCTCATTGAAGCATTACTCGGGTCAGTCCATCCAACGAGTGGAAATAATATTAGTCACTAACTTGTATGTAGGGTTCCACAGCTCCTTGGACTTCCGCTCTGCTATGCCTCGTCCATATTTAGCATACTACCCAGCTCTATGGCAACAATCCGCACTCGAAGAAAAGTTCCATTTTGTCAATGCAACCGGCACAACGGAATCTTTCAAAACCACGCCTCCTCCTAAGTTTGAGGGGCTGGAAAAAAGAGCATCTTACAACACTACATCACCTATGCCTCTCGAGAGTGGACTCCTCGACGTGCGCTTGGGAAGTATCGCCCTCGGCCGCTCTGGGGACAAGGGCGCCAATTTGAACTTTGGCCTATTCGTTGACACGCAGGCCAAGTGGGACTGGCTGCGCTCATACATGTCTCGAGCCAAGGTACAAGAGCTTCTAGGAGAAGACTGGCGGCCAGAGTTCTCTATTGAGCGTGTTGAGTTTCCCAAGATCTTTGCTGTCCATTTTGTAGTATATGGTATTCTTGGTCGTGGAGTCAGTAGCTCAAAGCGTTTAGATGGGTTTGGAAAGGGGTTTATGGACTATTTTAGAGACAAGGTTGTTGAAGCACCTGTCTCTATCTTGCAGCGCAGCCATATCTAGAACAACTTACCAATCTACACAATTTCCTTTCACCTTTTTTTAATGTCACTAGGATATTGTGCTGTGCATGTATTGCGGCATATCCCGTTCCAAATGACCCTTGCCCCATTAGCTCTTTTAGTCACAATCAAGAGGGCTTTTATCATTTACTTCATCTCCTCTTAGGTATATCATATCCTTTGTCACGAGGGCTTTACATACTGGTATTCCTTTGTCTAGTTTTGTGGACCCAGCCGGAGTTCTCATACGTTATGACACGGAAGCCTCGGAGTTTTGCGCACTAATAAAGAGTAGCCGAGGCACAGAACAAGCACTATCATAATTAAAGTTTACAGTGGCCATGGGTCGTAAAATAGGTATTCCATCCCCTCATGAACCGGAATTCTCGTCTGTTGGCTTTCAAACTCCGAAAAATGAACAACCGCGGCGATCGTCGACGTCGCCTCGCAAAGGTATCCATCATTCGCTACAGCATGGATAGAATATGATTATTGACCAATACCATCGTGTCAGGCATGCGATCATTGTCGGAAAGGCAAGGTCCGATGCGACGGATCCCGGCCAGTTTGTGGACGTTGTCGGGGTTGTGGAAATGAATGTCACTATGCAGATGTTGACAAGCCCGATCCACGTCAACGCCGATCTAGAATCCCATCTCGAAACTCGGTAGGTCTTTCAATTGGGGAAGAGACTTTTGACGGAGTTGACGCTGCCTCGGCGTTGCTGTCAGACTCTGCAGTCGTCCAAACAGCCGCTCATCCTCAGCTACATCTTCAAGCCCATGATGAGCTTCACAGCTTCACAGAGTCAAGTCCTGCTCAGACCTTGGCAGCAACAAATACAAGCCCTCGGGATACGATAGTTGGTGGCAATGGAGATATACGATACTTTGGTAGGTTTGCATGATCAGTCATACGTCCAAAAGCTTAATCAATGTGTCAATAGGCCCGCCATCGGGCATATCCCTTGTGTCGACGGCCACTCCACGGAAATCGGGACAGCATACACCAGAATCGTGGTCCAAATGGACACATCCATCAATCGAGCCCTTATTCACAAAACGGGTCATGAAGCCTCTTCCATCTTGGACTGAGGCATTCTCGCTTGTCAGCGAATTCTTCACTCATGAACATCAAGTCTTCCCTTGCTTCAATGCACCGGCATTCATGTGCCTTCTGGGACAACAGTACTCTGGTGCATATACTGAGAGCCCAACGTGGTGGGTCTCGTTCAATTCTGTTCTCGCAATTGCACAGCGTCGTCGGGCAGAGGCAGCTCAATCAGCAGAAGCAGATGATCTGGCCTGGGCCTATGCATCAAATGCACTTGCCGGGACATGGGATGTCCTCATGCGCAGTACACAATTGTCTTCTGTCCAAGCTCTCCTAGCCATTGCATGGTTCTTCATTGGAACACCAAACCCGCAGCCGAGCTTCATGCTGGTTGGTTGTGCCGTGCGCCTTGCACACTCAATAGGCATACATGTCGATTCCCAGGATCCATCCTTAAGTCCAGGCGAAGCATACATGAGAAAGAAGGTCTTTTGGATCGCGCTGTGTCTAGACCGGGAACTCTGTCTCCGGACTGGAAGACCCCCTTGTCACGATCTCAATGCTACCTACGTTGACCCACCAATGGGTTCCTTGGATGAAACAGAAGTCATCAAGACTGTTGAGGGGCTTGAGTTGAACCTCTTCAAAGGGCAGATGCAGCTGGCTGTGATCCAAAGCGCCATTTACCAAGATCTTCACTCAAACAAATCGCCACCGAATGGCATCGCAAACTCAGTGGCGGGCTTACTGCAGAAGTTGGAGAACTGGCGTGCTGAGTTTGCACCGTCTCTCACCCATGATTCTGCTGGGAGGTGTGAGCATCACGGCTTGATGCGTTTGTACTTTTCCTACTACAATGCCGTCATCGTGGTAAACCGCGCGCACAGTCTAACTTATTGGGTGTCACCAAATCATCCCGAAATGTCAGCCCTGCCTTCAAAGATGAGAGATTCCATAGAGAATTGCCTCAACGCATCCCGATGCATCATTGGATTAACCAAGCTTATACCAGGCACGTGCAAGAGCTTTCACTGGTAAGTTTCATCAGGGTCGCAGCTCTGTATAATCACTAATTGAACCAAAGGGATGTCATTCCAATACCTATGAGCGCTGCTGTTATTCTCTGCATTAAGACACTTCGGAATCCTATGAACGAGATTGCGGGGAATGACATTCATTTGGTTGGTGACGTTCTGCAGATTTTCAAAACTCTAGATGAGGCATACGGCAATACTTACCTTACTCAAGTCCAAAAGGTTTGCCAAGAGCTATTCAGAAAGGCTCAGTACGCTGTGCAATCTTCGAATGAACAATCAGTTGAGTCTATATATGTAGAAATTCCGGCATTTCGAGCTTCCTCGAATGCCAATCAGCAAGAGGGCCACCAGACGCACCAAGATGCTAATAACAATATGTTTGAGTTCAATCTGGATGTCTTGGAGCAGACAATGCCTTATCCGGTTCCTATGCTTTGGGACTTGGATACATCACTATGGACTTCTCTTATGTAGGCCTAGTTTAAAAGGTATTTACTACCAATAATAGAATTACTGTTGTGAATAAACGGATCTTGAGTGATAGATGGTCAAGGAGCCACATAGTTTAAGTGCGCAAAATGCTGAAACACGAAGTGAAAGTAAACATTCTTAAGAGATAATAAATTAGATGGCGAATTAACTCCTAGCCGTTTAAGGAATAACCCGGAAGCTGAAGATTTAGTCACCGAGACTTTGATGTATTAAATTCCACTATTTGAAATGCATTAGGCTTGCTTTTTAACAATTTGGATAGTGGTACCGGGTAAGCCTGTCAGCAAAACTAACAGAATTCGCCCACGTAAGAGGCCCACCTACAGTAAGCGAGGTACAATGGTTGGCTGTGGTTTGACGAAAGAGGCTAGGTTAATCTAAATTTAGCTGATGGCGAATGGGTTCAATTGTACAGGCCCCATATAGCTGACTTGATTTGCAAGTTTTTGACTTTTCGTTCAAACGCCATAGCCCTGGACTTGAACACCAAAAAAGAGGCAATGCTGGATTGCAGATCGAAGATTGGAACTGCCAATTATGAAACAGAATGAATCTACCTAATACCTTGATACTTTATGGTGGTCTTGTGTCAAACTTTAAATGACATAATGATGTGTGATATTTAATACAAGAAGTGCCTTCTTCACCTTTTCTAACAGCCAATAATAAAAGTGTGACTTTCATGTCGATACTCAACGTCATGACGACGAGCTGCTGTAAGTATTTTCTGCTGTGTTTCCGGTTAACCCGGCCGGAAGTTGCGTGCCGCAACTAGTCTCGGCACAAAATCCCGGATTTAGTTTTGCACTAGACCTTGGCGGCGGAGCAGAAACTACATCCTGTCGCATAGCCAAGAGCTTTGTTTCCCAGGTACCATGTAGCCACTTAAATCAGGAATTTTGCGCAAAGGTACGTAAGCCTAGGCGATATTACCTCCACTAACCAGGGAATAAGACTAAAGATGTGCAAGAACGGGAAGTACAGCTTGGAGGAGTGTGCAACCTTGATTGAATGACGTTGGTGCAATTGGGCTTGATAAATAGTTCTGACGAGACCATGACAACCAGTGAGTGGCTCTGCCATTTAGTTTGCATGTTAAAAAGTATCAATCGTGGAAATGGTTTCGCAACACGTCTACGACCTGTGCCAAGCAAGACAAACGGTGAGCTCAGTCTTGGCAACTGATCCGAGCCAGACACCAGGAAATATTATCAAGAAACTATACGGTCATCACGAGCACGGACTGCATCACAAATTCTCAGCCAAAGAAGACACAGACAAAAGCGAAAATGCCATCGAAGCAGCCCTCCAATGCGGTCGTTGGGGCCCGACGACTCCAAGTCCGTTGTTTCTTCAAGCATTCGCCGACTCTCTACAATGCCTGAACGAAGACCCAATGGCAGGTGTCGTGTCGCCTCCATTGATGGGTTCTCATGGAACTATGCCTCTTACAGTCATTGCTCCCCTTGCGGATGTCATGCGCCACTGTTCAAATCTCATCGTGCGGGCTGAGAAGGAAGTCTTTTTCATCACTTGTTCATGGGCACCGTCAGTAGCACAAGCTCTAATTAAGGATTCTTTAATCGAACTCTCGCAGCGCGCTGGAAACAAGGGGAGACGAGTGGTTGTTAAGGTTATGTATGACAAGCCAGGGCCATGCAACGCTATAAACCCACATCAGTTTGTCAAACCAAAGTCGTACACCTCAAAGACGATCGATTTGCCTTCGCCTGAAGAAATTCCAAACGTCGACCTTGAGGTAGTCAGCCTGCATCGAATAATCTTAGGTACTCTGCACGCAAAGTTCTGCGTCGTGGATCGCAAGATCGCTGCCGTTATGAGTAACAACACGGAAGACAACGATAACCTGGAGATGATGGTCCATGTCGAGGGACCTATAGTCGATAGCATATACGACACTGCTCTAATAACCTGGCAAAATGCTCTTTACCCAGGGCTTCCATCTCTCCAAGCACCGGCAACTGAGGGCGGATTGCATGCCTCTGCCGATGATTTCACGTCGACGGAAAACGAAGCATCAAATCTACGAGACTTCACCACCATGCAAGCTGATAATGAGCAGCCACTACCGGAGCACTTCCCAGACCGCCCTCACTACGATGATGACATAGAAGGAGAGGTCAGGCGCATGCAGTCATGTTACGCCCTGAAAGAGGGTGAATCGCGTCTTCAAGCAGCAAATCGCCAGCTCAACCTTGCAGTCGAGCATCCAATCGTGCCTACGGGGCCTGAGATTGATACAGGAGACGAAATGACTCCATACATCTCGACGATTGGTGATGGAAAGCCAGTTCCTATGGCTCTCGTATCTCGACCGCCATACGGAGCTATCGACTCAAAAAGCGTCCATGTGCCCCAGAACGAAGCATGGTTGTCGTTGATCAGGAATGCAAAACACAACATCTTCATCCAGACGCCCGATCTCAATGCTGCCCCGTTGATTCCAGCCCTTACAGAAGCACTGAAGAGAGGGGTAGAAGTCACATACTATGTGTGTTTTGGCTACAACGATCCAGGGGAAATGATCCCCGGGCAAGGCGGAACAAACGACCAGATCGCACAAAATCTCGTCTCATCCCTCACAAAAGACAGCGCTGAGCGCAAACTCTTACACATATACAACTACGTCGGAAAGGACCAAGACCATCCCATACATCAGTCCTTCAAAGCTCGATCCTGCCATATTAAACTTCTGATCGTCGATGGCAATGTCGGAATTCAAGGAAGTGGTAATCAAGATACTCAGTCGTGGTTTCACAGTCAAGAGATTAATCTTATGGTTGATAGTGCGGAGATATGCCAGAAATGGAGGGAATGTATTGATAGAAATCAGAACACGAAAAGGTTTGGCAAAGTTGCTGAAGATGGCATTTGGAGGGATGCTGATGGGAAGCCTGGAAAAGGGTACATGGGCAATCCAGGGACTGCTATGGGTTTGGTTAAAGGTGTTTATGGTATGATCATGAAGATGAAAGGTGCAGGGGGCTTTTAGTAAATATGTAATGAGAATACAATATTATTTAAAAAAGGAAAACATATTAAAATATGCCGTCACGCAGACTTAACAATTTACAGGATTGAAATGTACATTAAGCTATAGCAAATGTGTGGTAGACCTATTGAAGGAACTGCACTTTTTCCCATCAGAAGCGACCAAAAAGCTGACATAAGGCCGTATGTAAGCTCTTGCCCCTGTTTACAACCACCAATCACTGAATCTTGTGCTTCGTATCGATGATCGACGATCATTCGACCCCGCAGCTTACAAGAGACGATGTCTTTTCTCCCTCTACCTTGATCTTCCTCTTGCAACCAGATCGAAAATGTCAGCCTCAACGAACATTCAGTCACTTGCCTTCGATGTTCTTGGAAATATTCTTTTCTTTGTGCGCAATGACAAGAATGGCCAAGACTCAATCAAAGAGTGCCGCTTAGTTTCACGATGCTTCCACGATGCTGCATCGCCCTTGTTCCTCACCGAAGTTTCTGTCTGCCTTACCTCGAAATCATTCGCTCGTTTAGAAGATATTTGTTATCACCCCATTTTCAGCAAGTCAGTACAAAAGGTCATCATCGTCACCTCTTACTACGAAACCGAATTAGCCTGCAACAGGCCACTATTTATGCTCGAAGCCAAGGCTAGACTTCTTCGACATGTAGAGACCATGGAGCGCTCGAGGTCATACCGGAATAAGTACCCTCACACGCAAGCGCAATCCCGGTGGCTGTCAAATATGGCTTGGAGAACAGAGCCTGAATTCGAACAACTTTTCAGTGACCAGGTTGACGAAGCATCACCAACGCCTAACCAAAGACTATTCCTCAAGCTTTATGATCTATATAAAGAATTATACAACGATCAACAGCAGCTTCGAAAAAATGAAAACCACATTACCCGCTTATGTGCCGCTTTGAGTTCCTTGTCCAACCTGGTATCCTTGGAGCTTAACGACATCAAGAATTGGGGAGGCTTGGAACATCTAGACGCTGCTGACTTTGCCCATACTGGATACGACCATGCAATACTGCAGCATTTTAGCCCTGCTTTACGCAAGTCAAGATGGTGTGGCTCTTTCAAGACAACTCACACTGCAACACCACCTGTTGAGATGCTCGGAGCGTTGTGCTCTCAGCTTGCAGAAAAAGGCCTGAGGCCCAAGACGCTTCGTCTCCGCTTGGTTCCTCCACCCAGCATGCAAGCCTGGCAACTATCACCATCGCAACAGACAGGAGTTAAGGATCTGGTTGCCCAGACCACGAAATTAGCACTATATGTGGATTTCGGTACCCGCGACTTTGAACTTAAGGATAATCCGAGGCACGAGATGCTTGCACTTTGCTCTATCACCCAGTCATTCATGAGCGCACCTCATCTAGAGATTATGCATGTTGAGTTTATTGGTTATCCTCCTCTTGATAGAAGACCGACTGTTTCTTTGGATGATATTCTGCCAGTTAACTTTTCATGGCCACGGCTTCAGACTTTGAGTCTGCATAATCAACCCTTCACAGTAATGGAGCTAAAGTCCCTGGTTTCTCGACACTCCGAGTCCCTGCGCAACTTGGACTTGCAAGCTTGTTGGTTGATTGAAGGCAGCTGGGCTAATATTAAGGAAATCATTCGAGATCAAGCTCTAGAGAAGAGTAGTATAAAATACCCAAAAGGTGGAAATCAGGGTTAGTTCAGGGACAGAATACTAGGCATAGGCTTCAATATGTGACTGTATTAACAATTAATTTAATAAAGCCACTATTATCATCGGTGAAGCACTAATTGAAATCATGGCATACTCCATTTGATGCCGTGCTTGCGTTCCTTTATTGAGGCTGCAAGATTGCCTCGTATAATCTGTGTTCTAAGATTGGGTAGATAGCCCAAGCAATAGTTAGATAAATTTGCTAAGCTATATATGCTAATTTAAATAGAGTAGAACCCCTTCTTATTCCAGAACGCAATATATCGCTTAATTATATCCGGACTTAGTAAAACATATTGAATACCGCTATCTGCAAGAGCCTCGACAGCATTTCTCGAATCGTAGATCGGAGAGTGCTGGCTCACCTCAAGTCTCGTAAAGTTGCCCAAGACCTTCTCTTCTAGCAGAGGCATGACAGGTGCAAGAGGATCATCGGGAAGTATCTTTTCCGACAATTGTGCAATCCAGTCAGGATAGTTTGTGAGCTCCACTCTGTAGCCAGCTTGACAGATGAGAGAGCAAGTCTTGTTAACAGATACCGACTCTTCAAACTGTGGCGCCAGGAGGCAATATGACTTCCCGATGTTTTTCGTTGAACGTGAAATATGTAACATAGCCTTGACAACATAGTCAACTGTAACATACGCCGGATCAAGATCGAGCTTGAGCCATGCGCCAAGTTTGATGCAGCTGGAGATGAGTCGTGAAACAAGGTCATTGGGATTGCTCGCTCCCGTGACAGAATGGCCAATGATGAAGCCGGGTCGATAAATAATAATTGGGAAGCCGCGATCTCTCATGCGTCGTACCATTCCCTCAGCCGTCCACTGGCTCTGAGAGTAGCCGACATCGTACCTCACACCTTGAATATGGGGACCCAGAGGCTCATCTTCCAAGACTCTCTTGGTTCCCAGAAAGTATCCTGTCTGACCCCACGTATCGATGCTAGACACGTAGTGAAATGTCTTCCGTCGCCCTCGCGCAGCAAGACGTAGCATGTTGCGAGTTCCAAGGATGTTGGTATTGTAGTGTTCACGATATGAGTCACAGAAATTGATCTTGGCAGCGAGATGAAAGATGGCGCTGGACCAATTGGCGAGCCACTCAAACTTGGTTGATCCAAGACCGAGATCTTGACTCGTGATATCCCCTGAGAGTACCATGATCTTGGTAGTCAAAGCGAAGTCATCAGGCCACAGATTGTATTTTTGCATGTTGGCTTGAAGGCGACGAGCAGCTTCAGCTACTGTTTGACCACGAACTAGGCAAGCAACCTGTTTGACATTTGGGTGACGCAGAAGCTCGTCGAGCAGAAAAGCACCCACGAAGCCAGTCACACCAGTCAAGAAGATTTTGCCTTCGTCTTGGTCTTCCCAGTTTAGTGTCTCCTCGACGTCATCCACCGTGTCGACGTCCTTGATCCATTTATCCGCATCGTTAGGTGCAGTGATGGACTGTGCATCACTTTCGAGGAAATGAAGCAAACTTGAAAAGCGTGAGTGGCAGTACAAATCATGCATGGAGATGAGGCGCCCCAGCTGCTTCTTAATGCGAGCGATAAGAGCAGCGTTTTGGAGTGAGGTGGCGCCAAGGGCCATGAAGTCGTCATCGTCTCTGACAGGCGACACGCCTAGAATGTGCTCCCACATACCCTTTAGCGTAGCCTTTGTTGGTGAAACTGTATGATTCTCTTTCGTGAGAATCGAACTGGGGATTGTTGGTCTCGCTTTGGGGGAGTTCTCCAAAAAGGCACGACGATCAACCTTGCCTCTGGAGTCCACAACAAGATTGTCAACGATTTCAAACCTATCAGGGACCATGTAATGCGGGAGTAGGCGCCGGGCAAAGCAAATCAGATCTTGCGATTTTGTAGTGATTTTGTCATAGGGCACGACAAATGCGATCAGAACCGCAACACCACCAGAATCTGTTGCTGGCTGATTCACGACAATGACAGATTGAACAAGTTCGCTTTCGAGGAGACTTCTCTCAATCTCTTCCAATTCTACTCGGAAACCTCTGTGCTTCAACTGATTGTCTTTGCGCCCAAAGAAATCTAAGCCGCCGCCGTCTTCTCTCCATTCTGCCATGTCGCCAGTCCAGTAAAACCGAGTGTGCGAGTCGCCCCAGCCTTTCAGCATGTCCCCGTCAACCCCATTGGCTGCCGGGGTATTGAGCTCGATGAAAATTGACTCATCACGAGTCTGTTGACTCAGATAACCTTCTGTTTGTTGGGGGCCAGCGATACAGATCTCGCCTCGCTGCTTGGTATCACGAATGACCTGTTGAGATTGATCCATGAGGACAATCTTCATCTGACCAACAGAATGCCCGATACCAACTCGGGCACGCAGTGTCTCCTCCACATCAACTTCGCGCATTGTCACAAGAGTTGTACACTCAGTCGGACCATACGTGTTCCAAAGATGCTGTGGCGGGTTGTGCTCAAGAACAGCTCGCATGGCCGTCTTATTGGCAACATCACCTGCAGTGAGCAGATGCCGAAGACAATGAAAAGACTCAGGCGATGATGTGGCGACGATATGAAAAAGAGCGGCAGGCATTATCATGATAGAAATCTTTTGACGTTCGAGATAGCTCTTCAGCGCAGTAGAATCGACCACTATCACCTTTGGGATAATGACGATAGTGGCACCGCTGAGAAGAGTGACCCAGACTTCGAAGAGACTCAGGTCAAAACCAGGGTCGTTGAAAGCAGCCACCCGATCTTTGGGGCTCAGTGGTGTCATTGGGGTACTAGTTGCCAGGTGCACTATGGCCGAGCTGCTGATCTGGACGCCCTTGGGTTTACCAGTTGAACCAGAGGTGAAAAGTATGTGCGTACGACGAAATTCATTCCATGGGGAATCAGAGTCAGTCGCGCCATTGGAAGATTCCGGGGCCGCTCCATCACTGAGATGCAGCAGAGTGATACCCTTGGAAGAGAAGGTTGAGTTCTCGTCAGCAATAACGTACTGAACGTTGGCATCATTCAACATGCTTGCAGTGCGATGAAATGGTGCTGTAGATGAGATTGGAACACAAGTTCCACCAGCAAAGAGAATGGCCAACTGTGCGATAATTTGCCGATGATCAACGTCGAACATGATCCCGACAGGATCGCCTTGCTTGAGGCCGCGTTCCTGAAGGAAGCGTGCAAATGTTTTGGCGGAATCGATGAGTTCGCCATAAGAGATAGAGCGAACACCATCAATGATAGCAATGGCTTCTGGAGCTGTAGCACGCCAAGAAAGAATTTTATTCTCCATTGTTGTGTTTTTGATGAATGGTAATTGCAGTGTTGGAAGATATAATGACAAATACCGAGTCAGTCTTTATCCTTGGTATACAATTCATAGATTTCGCGTCTTGAATACCTTCTTATCCTTCGCTACTACGCATAAAAAAGACCGTGCTAGATACGCAGCGTGGTCTTGTTGGGTTAGAGAGTTTCTTGTCTTGATTGCTGGTTGTTGGTTGTAGACAAACACAAACCTGCAGAACAATGGCACCCCATTTTGGCTAATGCAGCGCTAAGAACGGTTTGGCAACCTTCAGCTCCCCTAGACGGTCGGTTGTTAGTTGTTAGTTATAGACAAACACAAACCTGCGGAAGAATTGGCTAATGCAGCGCTAAAAACGGTTTGGCAACCTCTAGATCCCCGCAAGTGGGCGACAACGACTGCGATTTGACGGCATACGCAATAACTGAATCATGCAATACAGGCTTGGTATGTCTTCTAATGAAGGTTGGGTCGTCATACATGATATCTCGAAACAAACATCACGCCCGGACAGACGGACTTAATGGATTTGTGGAAGGTCCTGCAAGAGATTCTATTGTTCTCAACCGGGTCACTTCCTATTAACTACGTGTAATCCATGCCATGGTACAATGTTGGCAGGGCAATGTACTCTTTCACCTCTAGTGTACTTGGCAAGCATCATGTTTGCCATATTTTGGCCGTCAGTGAGATTGAGGAGGGCCATGCTTGCCAACACTTCACCGCTACATGTTACAGTCGAAATATCTGTTGGGTTTGAAAGGAGCTAAACAATTAGAGTACGTCAAAAGAGAGCAGCAAGTGGTTCGGTGCTTGTTTAAAGCGCATTGCTTCGCTTTAAGCTGCCAACATCCGCTCACCTTGACAATCATAACTTGTATCTTTACTTCCTCGTTCCAAGCCGATGGAAGGAAATACATCATGCCAAAACCAGACGTACTTCAACATAACTTGCAACTCATCCTTGAGGATCGGCAAAGGAAAGGCTGGCAGCTTGAGCCACCAGCCCCAGGCAGTTTGACCGACATGGTTGATTTTGGCTCAAATGACACCTTGTCCTTGTCCTCTTCTGGACTCTTGGGAAAGGAATTTCTCAGTGAGCTTGGAAAGTATCCCAATTTTATCCTCGGTGGAAGGGCATCCCGTTGGGGTGAAGGCTCAACAGATTACCTGTTCGAACTAGAAGAGCATATCGCTCAATTCCATAAAGCAGAAAGTGCTTTATTCTTCAACACTGGATTTGAAGCAAATGTTGCTATCTTTTCAACACTCCCCCAGCCGCATGATGTCGTGCTGTATGACAGCCTCGTCCATACAAGTACCCGTGAGGGATTGTACAGGGGGCGTGCAACTGCTCTTCCCTTTGCCCACAACGATCTGTCAAGTCTGCGCCAACGTTTGCAGACCATCAAGCATCAGTATGAAAGAGTTAGAACGGGTCTAGCTCTTGTATTTGTTGCACTGGAGTCTTTCTATAGTATGGACGGTGATGTGGCGCCCCTAGAGGCGATTGTCAGGGAGGTAAAAGAACAGCTTCCCATTGGAAATGCCGTCTTTGTGATCGACGAGGCACATTCGACGGGCCTGGTGGGCCCCCAGGGGTCAGGCCTTGTGTCTTGCTTGGGTCTGGAGAAAGAGTTCTCTATTCGAGTTCATACCTTTGGTAAAGCACATGGTGCTTCTGGTGGTAAGGTCCAAGTCCAGTTTCAACTCTGATTGATTATTAAATACTTACTCAAAGTCATAGCTGTTGCTTTGACGAGCCGAGAGTGCAAGCAAGTTCTACTCAGTTGCGTTCGTGGACTCATCTTCTCCACGGCAGCTACCTTCACCACGCTGGTGGCAGTCAAGGCTGGGTATAACATTCTGGCAAGTGTTGAAGGCGAAAGAGTACGTCACAAAGTCGCTAATTTACCTCACGCATATCTGCTAATCTGGGTACCTTAGAGACGAGATCTCGTGCAGTTCAACATCAATCTATTCTACGATGCTGTCAGCAGGCATGCAACATGGCCAAGCTGCCAGCACCTCGGTATTATTACTATTCCAATGAAGCCAGCATCCGATACTCTCAAGTCACCCATTATCCCCATCATCGCTCCTCACGGCGAAGCAGCAGCTCTAGGACAGTTTTTAAACAATGCAAAGTTTCGCGTTCTTGTTGTTCACTTCCCCGTCGTGCCCAAGGACAAGGAACGAGTTAGGATCAATCTGCATGCAGATCACACACCTGAACAGATTCTGTCACTAGTCAACCTGATCCTTGAGTGGACTCAGTCACGCCGAAAGGTTGGCACGCATCTCTCTCATCTCTAATTGATTGTATTCCATATTATATTAACTTTAGAGATTGGACAAGCCTCTCAGATCTCTTTTTAGATTCAGATTAGCTTTAATTTCAATTGTATTAAAAATTTATTAAATCCTTAATGGATAGTGAGTGTATCAATTTCGTTAGTGGCGTTTAAATCACGTGATTATAACACGTGGTAAAGTTTACCAGGAGATAATTTATCCCAACAAAATGCAACCTGTAACATAAAGCCTTACTTATTTTCCAGAGGCAACAATGCAGAGCACTACAAAGTCAGCCCGTAGAAGCAAACCAAAGGTCAGAACGGGATGCATTACTTGCAAGTATGTATAATTAAATAAGCGGATCTTTTATAGTTATGCTTGCTGATTAAAGTCTTAGGATTAGGAAAGTTAAATGCGACGAACTACAGCCAGCATGTCATCGGTAAACTCTTATTCAATAATATTCTGAATTCTCCGAGTTAAGACTGACTCCCCAGATGTACAAGTACCGGGAGACAATGTGATGGATATGCATCAGCCCCAACACCTGTTGGCCTAACAGTACCCCACAGTCTCAGTCGCGTGACTTCGAAAGAGGCTAGAGCGCAGGAGTTCTTCTATCATAAGACCGTCCCGCAATTATCAGGATTCTTCGGCCGTCCATTCTGGGACACTGTACTGCAGTTCAGCCTAACAGAAGCCTCAATACGGAATGCCAGCGTCGCATTGGCAACACTTCACGAACAACATAGCACCACCATGTCACGAACCACCACGCAAAGGGACAATTTGAAATTCGCCATCCATTCCTATAACCGGGCCATCAAAATGATACTAAGGAACGCATCAGATCCAACGTCGATACCTTTGGTTGCCGTCGCAAGCATTGTATTCACCTGCTTTGAATGCCTCTGGGGTGACTCCAAGTCTGCCGCTGCCCATGTCGCAAGCGGCATCGGGCTGTTGAAAATGCTCCGCGAGAAGTCTGGCCAGCCTTCTGGCTCATGGGGCCAGCATTACCGGAACTTCGAGCTTGCCTTTGTCGAAACCCATGTTGCGCCCGTTTTATGCACGCTGAGTCTTTGCGTCGCCGAGTTCGGCTATACCGCCGACCTATATCTCAATGTGGTAGATGTTAACGGATGTCCTGTCTTTGATCAGCCTTTCCGAGAGCTGTCACAGGCTAGAGTCGGGATAATTGACATTATCACTGCTGCCATGAAGACTCACCAGGACGGTTCCCCAAACCCTCAACTTGGCAAGGCTGCACAACTTAGAGCCGCGCTCGAGCTGTGGAAAATGCGATTTGACGATTTGGTTCTGCGACAAAAAAATCTATGGGACCATGAAAAGCTCAGTGCCGCCAACCTTGTCCGCGTAATGTGGCAGGCCACGGCGGTAGGCCTTTCAGTTGGCCCATCAGCCGATGAGACAGCATGGGATGCGCATAAAGCAGCATATGAGGAAATCATCCGGCTTGTGGAGTCGCTGGTCGTACGCCCCGGAGATGCGCAAGAATTGCCGCGCTTTCAATTTGAGATGGGCCTCATATCTCCATTGCATCTTGTGGCGTGGAAGTGTCGATGGCCGTCTCTTCGCCGAAAGGGCTTGGCATTGCTTCGCGCCAGTTCAAGACGGGAATGTCTCTACGATTCTCAGCTCTACTACGCCGTGTTCTCACGCATCATGGCGATTGAGGAAGGCTATCTGAGCCAACAACTTGGCCTGCGGTCTGTCGACTACGATTTGCCGCCTGAGCAGGCTCGCGTCCATCACTTTTCCTGCGAAGCTCTTTCTTCGGCAAAGGATAGTATCTACTCTCTAAGGTTATTCTCAAGGCCGAACTGGCCTAAGAGTGAATGGCGTCTTCAAACCGAGCATATATGTCTCGACTCGTTTTTGGGTCAGGAAGATGGCGTTTCTTTGCCAGCCGCTCCGACAATGGCAAGGCCACCAGTCGTGAACCTGTTCAGAACAGGACCCATTTTAACGATTCCGGAAACCAATGAATTTCAGACTACAGTCTAGTTGGCTGAGACTATCCCTGAAGATCAATTTATCATTTGTTAGAATTCAGCACATCCTCAACCTTGACACCACGCTTGGACAAACGGCAATTGGCCTAAAGAGGCGCCTGCAACCTCATTTACATACTCACTTCTCCGATGAACAGGAGCGTCATACGAATTCACAACAGATACCTCTTTATTATGCCAGATTGACACTGAAGTGGAAGTCTCCTTGTGAGGTCTCAACGTGAAGTCGTGGCCCCACTTGAAAGCTCAGTTTTGCTGGCTCCGATTGGCTTGTTCGCACAATTGAAGCTCGTAAAAGTTGGCTCCACCCAAGTCGAAACCATAACATCTCCTGCGCATGGACTCAACCCGCAACGAGCTGCCAAAGATAAAAGCCGGCAGTCCTATTTCGATACCAACACATCAACTTGGTTTTCCTTTCCTCCTATAATTTCCAGGTTTATCGACCACAACGTTTCCTAGACTCTCTTTTGAAACCACCGCACCGCCTACACCAGCTCCAATGCCCAACAACCGCGAGACCGATATGGCGCCCTCAACGATCATCCCTGAACAGAACCCGCAACTGGAGAAGGTTGACGATGGCTCAGGTTCCTACGCTAGTGGAACTTCGATTGTCGCCCTGGGGACGAAAAACTTGAGCGGTTGGCAACTGGCTTTAGTCATGACCGGCCTTTGCTTGGCAGTCTTTTGCATGGCACTTGTACGATCTTTTGGCATTTATACACCTAAAACTCGGCGGCACTAATACTCAGAAAGGACAATACTATAATTGCAACGGCAATACCGCGTATTACAGACGAATTCCATGCATTGGACGATCTGGGCTGGTAAGCCGGTCCACTTCCTGCCTTGCTCCTGGCAGGCAGTACGTCAGTAGACTAACCTTGGCTCGCAACAGGTACGGCTCTGCCTATCTACTCACCACCTGCAGCTTCCAGCTCTTCTTCGGCAAGCTCTACTCCTTCTACTCCGTTAAATGGGTCTTCCTCGTTGCCATCGGCTTCTTCGAGCTCGGTTCCCTCGTCTGCGGCGCGGCCCCTACATCCACCGCCTTGATCATCGGCCGTGCGCTAGCTGGCATCGGCTCAGCCGGTATCTTCTCCGGAGCTGTCCTAATCATCGTCCTCAGCGTCACGATGCGGCAGAGACCGACCTACATCGGCATACTCGCGGGTATGTACGGCGTTTCGAGCGTCGCGGGGCCACTTATGGGTGGCGCTTTTACTGATAGGCTTACGTGGCGGTGGTGCTTCTACATCAACCTTCCTCTGGGCGTTGTCACCGTTCTCTTCGTTACCTTCTTCTTCAACCCTCCCCAAAGCAGTTCGCCGAAGAACAAGTCGTCTTGGAAGGAACAACTTTCCAACTTTGACCTCGAAGGCTCAGCTTGTTTCTTACCAGCCATCACCTCCCTTCTTCTTGCACTTCAATGGGGTGGGTCGAAGTATCCTTGGTCTAATGGTCGTATTATTGGCCTTTTTGTTGTGTTTGGCGTCCTTATTTTGCTATTCGCGGTGATTCAATGGTGGAAAAGAGATAAGGCTACAGTTCCTCCGAGGATCATGTCCAACCGAACTGTTTGGAGCTGTGCCGCCTTCGCTGTTTGTTTCGGTGCTTCTTTCTTCCTTCTTGTTTACTACGTATGTCATCAATATGGCTCCACTCTTGAGCTCCAGCTAACGCTCTTCCAGATCCCGATTTGGTTCCAGGCTGTCAAGGGTGCCAGTGCTGTGCGGTCTGGAATTATGAACCTGCCGATGATCCTCGGCTTGGTTATTATGTCGGTCCTCGCCGGAGGTGCAGTTAGCGCCCTTGGTTACTACACACCCTTGATTCTCGTGTCCGCTGTGTTGATGAGCATTGGTGCTGGACTATTGACCACGTTCCGATTAAGCACGAACTCGCCCGCATGGATCGGCTACCAGGCGTTGTACGGCATTGGGGCTGGCTTGGGCATGCAGTTACCTCTTGTCGCAGTACAGACTGCCTTGGCTGAGCACGACATCCCTGTTGGTACGGCGATATTGATGCTCTCCCAGACCCTTGGAGGCAGTGTGTTCGTACAGGTCGCCCAGAACGTCTTCACCAACCAGCTGGCTGTTGAACTGCGGGGTGTCGTCGGTGTTGATCCCAAAATCGTCTTGTCGGTTGGGGCAACCGAGTTGCGAGACCGAGTACCGGCAAAGATCTTGCATAGTGTCCTGGTTGCCTACAGCAAAGCTCTGACCAATACCTGGTATATCTCGGTTGCAATGGCTGTCTTGGCATTGATACCTGCTGTGTTTATTCCCTGGAAATCAGTCAAGGGCAAAAACATAGGAGCGCCAATTGCGTAAGATAGTTCTTGCCCCTGGCACGATTTTACAGTAATTAAGGAGAGGTGGATATATACAAGTAATAGTATTATTTAAAGGTTAGCAGGAAGCAGTTACTGTAGTAACTTGGCGATTAGCAGTATATAACTATTATGTTAATAATGACATATAATAGCTTTTACTATTTCTATTAAATAAGAAATATATATACTTTAAACTTATGAAGTTTATTGACTAAAAGAATAAGTTTATGAGTTAATACCTGCCAGTTACTGGGTGGGATATGCTGAATGAAATGTATTCCAGTATGATTGGTGGCAACCACACTGCCAACTCGATGCCGAGAGTACTAATCCAATCGAGCGAGAGGTTTTCATGCTGGCTCAATTGCATACCGGCCATGCGATTCTTGGATATCGAGTTAAAGAAACGTTAGAGTTTGTCCAGATGTCCAATGGAGACTTTTCGGAATCGTGAAATAAACCTCGTTTTGGATCATGGACACAGACCCTGTCAAATATCGTAAACATCTTACAACATACGAACGTTTTTCCGTCGGCTGAGAAAATAGTATTAATTTCGTTCAAGGCGAAAGCTCTTATCCACAGTACTTTGAAGACGAATATTTTATCACTAACAACCTTAACCAACTAGCTAGCCATCTCTCTAACAATAATAACCCAATTGGCAGTATCACGGTCGTCACTGGGACTACCGGGAATAATGGGAACCCTGTACGTATTAGCGCATGATTGTCATACAATGAAGGCTCCAGAAACAAAGACTTACCCGTCACGCCCGTTCCACCTCGAATTGTCCTTCAGCTCGATGCACGTGTTAGATTTCGCATTCTTGAGTCTATCGAGTTTATCAGTTTCAAACGAAGCTCTTGTAACCAATAAGAGGTGGATACTTACACCCAAGAGCCAGCACGACTGGCTGATCCACGAACAATGTACCAATGGTCTTGCATATCTGGAGGAGAACTCCCAACTCGGAATTGGTTTTCTGTACCTGTTTTGTCGAAGTACAGTCTTTCTTTAGTAGATAAGTTAGCCACAGATCTGATCTTCCTATGACTAGCGCTCACTCACGATTGTCATCTGCACGAGCAATGATCCATGGATCGTCTTTAGTGGACGAGGTGTGAACCCTTTCAAGTCTAAACTCCTGTCTAGCATATCCCAAGTTATATTCCCAACCGTGGGCTATGAACCCGTCTAATAAGTGAGTCAGTTACCTTGTTAAGAAGAGAGCACAATTGGGGCGATGTCTTACCCTGCCCAGCATCAAGGGCCATCTGAGATGCGATGTTCATGAACATTACAATCGCTTTGTCATATTGGAGTGGCAGACGATCATCTGGTCGACTATCATTGTCTTTTCGAGGGGTCTAACGCGGGAAGTTAATCAGGATATTGGAAAAGACAATACAGAAAACACTTACAATAAGAGCAGCCTGTAATTTATTCTTCAGTTCATTGATCCTGTCTTCTTTAGAGTTGACGTCGTTCTTCTGGTTCTTCAGATCATCCTTGGTAGCCTCTAATTCCTTCTTCAGTTCATCGATACTGTCTTGTTTAGACTTGAGGTCATTCTTCTGGATTACCAGATCATCCTTGGTTGCTTTCCACTCTTCGTAAGTGGGTAGGGGTTCTTCCTTTAGCGTCTAAGCGGGCGTTAGTCGCATTTCTTGGACTTGAAAGGAAGGGAGTAACTTGCTGGGAGTAACAATCTGAAGACACTGGGGCTAAGATATTGCGAGATCCGTTCGGGATCACAAGCAACCTGTGGGTCTCTTGTAACTGCATCAACCTTTCCAATCATGTTAGGACCACGATAATAACATATAGACATAAGGGTTTGACCTACCTCTCGAACAATCTTGATCATCTCAAATCGACAATTGTGGGCCGCCTTTTCTAGACCAAAGATATCTGCTTTATAAGGCTCGAATTTGTTGATTGGCAATGGCTTCTCGATCGGTTTAAGATCTCGCGTCTTGTTTGGCGTATAAGGGGTAAGAGCGGCAGCATTTTCCGCCTCCTCTCTAGCTTTGACACGCTCATTGTAGTGTCTTTCTTTGTTCTCCTGCTCTTTCTTAATATCTTCAGCAAAGTCTTTCGGGACTCGCAAAGCTTCACGCGTGAAGAGCCTAATCTCATTTCTGTTAAACCCTCCAATCACTGAAAATCAAATGGTCAGCCTAATCTTAGAAATATTGAAAATTCGTAAGAGGCATACTGGTATGAATTTGACCCCACATCATCTTGTAATCCTGTTGCTTTTTAATAGTTATTCTTAGTATATTTCCAGATTCTTTACTTACAGTGTATGCATCATATAAAGCCGCAGTATAAACTCCAGCGTTTTCATAGTCTAGCGGCGAGCCTTTTCTGGTCTGCTCATAGTAACTTCGCAAAGAGGTATACTTGGTCAGAATGGCGCTGCAAATCAGTGTTAGTAGAGTTTCTTGCTAGGGGTTTGGAATACTCGCCTTACTCGCTGCGGGCCTGTAGCACGTAACATTAGTTGAAAAGAATTAGCATGGATATGGTGAGGGTTCTTCACTCACAAGCAGCGACTGCATCTGGAAAGCTCATGGCTACCTCTTTGAGATTTTGCAAAGTCCACTCCTTGACATTATCGTCCCGAATGTCACCGCCACCAGACCATGTAACGCTAGAGTGAGTAGTCAGCATTGACGCATAATACAGTATCAACTGAGCCTTACCTGATCTTGGTTCGATCTTTCCTATCAGTAGAGTTATTTTCAACTCCGCCGTCCACTTTACCAGACACGTCGAAACCACTGATATTTGCCCCGAGCTCAAGCCCACCAGACAGACTGTTCTTCTTTATGGTTTCCTCAGTAGTGACGGTGACAAGAGCATCAAACTCGCCACCCTCAATAAAGCCGGAGATGAAGCAGTCACCATAGATTTCCGTGAACTGTCCTGGCTCGATATGGTCAATTGGGGCAAACTCAGTGATGTGGTCAGCAATCAGCCGTTGGTTTGTAACCTTGACATGCACCAGATACTTAATATCAGCATTTTTGATATCGGCGGAGTCCACGAACGCGGCTTTGCCGGACAGTTGACCCAAGCCTGCCATTTTGATAGAGAGAGCACCTGCATCGAAGAATCAATATTATTTCCTCTTCAAACCCTGGTTGAAAATCATGCCATACCGCTTACGTCGAGCTTCTTGAGAACCTCTGAACCATTCTCAATAAAGCTGGCCTCCCAGCTCACTACCTGACTGACTTCCTTCTGTCCATCAACAAACTTCCTCGAAATGGTGCCACTTGCTCCCTCAAGCACCTCTTGTGGCGGGTGCTGTTGAGCACCCCCAGTGATTTGCTTAGATTTGGAGGTAGCAGCATCTGTCTGCTGGGTAAGTTGCGCAGCACGCAAGTCACTCTCAGTTGCAGGAATATTGCCAGGCTTGCGAACAACATCATTGACACAAAGAGTTTGGGTGTAGGAGTTGAAGCCCATGCCTAAGCGCATGGCGCCATTGTACGGTGCCAACATGAGAGCCATGATGATATAGATTGGGATGAATGGTGGAAGATTTCAGAAGGACGAAGCAAGCTGAGTATGGAGAATGATAAACCAAATAAGGGTAGAGATGCTAGGGGTTTTTGAGATGTACCTAAGTAGCCAAGTGACGGTGACAGGACAAGTAAGAAGCTTCATACAATGGATGTGACAGTTCACGACCTTCTGTTGTGCATGCATGGCTTACGCTGTCTAAGACAAATGTGTTATTTGCAGTTGAGACCTGTGGCTGAGAGCTTATAATCACCAGACAGAACTTAGCTGTCTAAGACTTGGCGTCTGGACATGTATGGAATGGGTAATGTCTGTGGCGTAGGTTCACTAATCTAACTTTTTCCTCTGCAGCAACAAAAACATGTTATTCTTCTCTGACACAAACCCCTCTGGCGTAAATTTACAAAGCTGAAATAGCAGAGATGGGCTGGGGAGGCGATCGATCACCACAACCCCGGCGATCTCTAGCAGCCACGGCGGCCGAGTGATGGATGTCCTCTTCCTGGGCTGTCACACATCCGGAGATGCAATAGGCACGGATACTAACATTAGCAACAACAATAGCGCAGCGTGTAGCCGATTTATCTTTTTGAAGAGCTCCTCGTTACACGTATGTTGAAATTCGGCTGCGATCAGTGATACCAGAAGAGTATACAATGGACCTTGTAGATGTCTTTCCGGAAGATCCTTTTCATCCTACAGTCGAATATATCGCTATCAATCAAACTCCATTCTCAGTACCATGGGGTAAAAAAACAGTACGACTGGGCAAAGGCTTCAACAGCCGGCGGGGAGAGCAGGATGAGCTTTTTATGAAATCCTCGGCATTCAAAGATGTGGACAATACACCACTTCAGTATCGACAATGTCAGATCACGGCAATAAGGGACGAGTCAGGCTCAAGCATCGCCTACTCATCTGAGAACGCGAGCTTCGCCATCAGCGGATCAGTAGGCAAAGGGTTTCTCTCTGCTTCTGTCAAAGGAAGCTATGAGAAAACCGTGCACGATAACAGAAACGTTGGTTATATCATCTTGAGAATATCAATGAAGATAGCTAATTCTTTTTGGACAGAATTCAAATATCAGCGTTCGTGCGGACCATATATGTGGTCAGATCGAGATACTCCGTCTTCCTCAACTGGAGAAAGATGCAGTTAGACTGTTGAACACATCTCCTGACCCGATCACCGAGTTTCAAAAAATATATGGCGACTTTTACGTAGCAGGATATCGCCTGGGCGCAGTGAACTACACCATGATCTCTGGGAAACTCGCCAACAAGATATTCTTCGATGCTAAACGCGCAGTGGCCGAAGGCAAGGTGCCCTTGGCCAAAGTCCGCAAGTCTATCAACGAAGTATCAGCATCGGCTAGCAACGAGGGTTTGATCAGGGTTGATGCGTTCGACTCGCTCACGGATTTCCACTCCAACTTCACGGCCCGAACGGATGACGATATAGTTCGTATGGGTGACGTGGCTATTAAGAATAAGCAGCGAGCAATGACGATTGCGGCCAGGGCTACTGAGACATTATGGAAGGATTTCTCGCTGGGCTACGAGGATACAGTGTATCAGGATGTAGTTGATCGCCTCTGTGATAGAGGACTTGTCACGGAACTGTTACTGGCTCCTTTTGCGGCGCTCCGAGAGTATCAATATCTTCTTGCTCGTAGAAGAATCAATATGCGTTAGTGATGACGTACATACTAACAATCATTACTTTGAATGGAAACATAAAAATAAAAGCACTTCTGCCGTTTCCGTTTCCTTGGTGATTAAATGCCTAATGCGGATAAGACGAACTAGTGCATCACGATCACCGATTCCACGACATGGTGCCACCAACAACAGTAGGCCGTTACCCATCAAAGTGCAATCACATGCGCCGGATCATCTGACCTCATGCGATTTCAGTATTAATTGTTTATTGGGCAGTATTGTAGTTACTACTGGGGTATCTCTTGACTGGAATTTTGCAATTAACTGTCAATAGTCCTGATGCGTTTATGCAGTGATATGGTATTGCTCAACTTTGCTGGAAAGCTGACAAACTAGAAGACGCGGAGCTGAGGTTCGGAGTAACCAAGGCAATGAAATCATGAGTACCTCATGTTTTAGCTAAGAATCCCGGGTCATCTAGTTAGGTGCGGGCCAACCCGCCATCATTCCAGATATCCGGCGTTGTTTTTTCCCATTCAGAAAGAAAGCCATGCCGCTCTTAGTATGGAACTACCTGTTGATCAAGGTCAACTAGAGAAGCATGAAAGTCAAATTCCGTTCAGCCGCAACGACACCACTCGTATCTTGGAATTAACCTACGCCCTCCTCGGGAATTGGAGCTGATTATTTGTGTTGAGACACATGTTTGATTAGATGTCCCAAGCAAGAAAGCCAGTCAGCCGCCTTTTGGTAGTCGTGGACATAATGCTGACGTAGATGGTGGCTAGGATGCAAGGCTCTCCAAGACCTAGTTCCTCCGTGGCGTCTCCGAAAATTCAGTTCTGATTTGGAACATATTTTGCAAGAGGCTACAGCTCTACTTTCTTATCTTAGAGACCTTCGGCAAACCTCACGATATACCCTAAAACCTGTTGCCTGCTCAAGAACATTGGCTTGGTTTGAACAACATCGCATCTCTTTGACGTTTTCGCGATATCCTTGACATCAACTCACACAATGGCTACTCAACTTGTTCCTTATAATACAGCCATGAAGCTGGGCTCTGGCTTCAATTCATTCACCCAGACCCTCTGCGTTGATAATGCGGTTGTGCGCGAACCAAACAACAAGGTTCCTGAAGAAGTCAGGCAAAGGCAGTCAGAGGAGGAAGTTCCTCAGTCTGTCATCTACAAGACCAGCATCATCGAAAAATCGACTGATGTTACAGACGAGATGAACGTGAGCATATATCATAACCTCATGGCCTATTCAAAACTGATCAGGACGTAGATAAATGGTGCCTTCAACATCAAATACGACCAGTTGACCGCTGATGGCAGCGGCAAGTTTATCAATAAGAATAAGATCAAAGAGAGCGATGTCAATATTATGGTCTCTGTCAAGGTCGTCAACCAGGTCATCTATGATCACTCTCTCACCAAGTTCAATATCATCACCAAGTTCAAGGATACCCCCCCGAAGCGCCTGGTGGATGTTTATGGAGATTCCTTTATTTCTGGCTGGCAAGAGGGAGGTGAGTTCCTGGCTGTCATCAGCATCAAGGCCAAGAATCGAGATGAGGCGCACACCATTGCTGCCGAGTAAGTTTGCCTTACCGTGTTTGTTTTGAAGCAATCCGTCTTAACAAGCCGCTCCAGTGCTAGAATCGCCTACACACGCAACAAGAGCCCGCCTCCAGAGAGTGACAAGAAGGAGTTCATGCTTGATATCAATGCCAAGTTCGACAAAATCAAGAATGACATCGCCGCTGAGAATGAAGTCTCTGTCTCTGTTATGTGGACTGGTGGTGGCCAACATCTGAAGGATCGTAAGTCCAGCCTTACTTTTATGTAATCATGAGCTGATGCATCTTGATTGTACTACAGAGAAACAAGACTGGGACTTTGACACCATGAAGGATGTCGCTCTGAAGTTTCCTGACCTTTGCGCCAAGACTCCCATGCGTACTCACGCGTTGCTGACCAGATACACGGCTTTACGAAGTTTCTACGAAGCCCAGACTTTTGATCTGCCTAGGTATGACAAGACTGGAACATACACAAATATCCTACAAGAGGCCTACCTCGACTACAAGGCCATTCTCAGTACGATTCAGGTCCTGGCATTTGAGGTCTCTGAGGGGAAAAAAGCGCTAATCGAGAACTTTCGTGTTCAAGAAGCTGGTAAATATTACCTCATCACCTTTGGAGGGGGGTCAATCTGACGTTTCAACAGTTGACGCAGCGAAAGCCATCGCTGATAAACGGCGCGAAGCAAAGAGTGAGAAATCAGCCCAGGAGCCTACACCGGGAACTGAGCCTGAATCTGCCGAGGGCAGCGAGATCATTGTCCCTGACGTTGAGGCCAATCTTGCCACTAAGAATGAAATAAGTCCGCCTCTTCCAAGAGCTGAGACATGTCTGCCTCCTGGAGTAGACAAGGCCTTTCCCCCGACCATCACTGGTCTGGAAGAAGCTCGGCTCAAGTGCCGCTTCAACATGACTCGCATTATACAGGAGGTGAGAAACTGCATATGTGTTTAAGAGCCTCAGCAGCACTTTCTAATACGTGAGATCTACTGCAGATCGACAACATTACCATTGACCCGGAGATTGCCACAGATGAAACCAGACCATCCCCATATCTCAGTCCTTTTCTCTTCAAGCTTCTTCTACCCCTCGGTGTGGATCTTCCAGCAGAGTCAACCAAGGTTGCGCAGCATGGCAAGGCGTTTCTGTTCAACCCTCAATTTTGGGCTGAAAAGTTAGGTGTGCCAAAGACAACCAAGGGGAACAATAGTTCGGAATAAAGGCTATGGATGGCATAATATTATAATATCTTAGTATTATTAGCTAATATAACATAAGTTATCTAACTATGGCACTAAGTTGTTTATTACATTTTGTAAAAGTATTATAATTATTATTATTATAG